>JAHZMX010000736.1:0-12746 GCA_027743895.1 Seira musarum | reverse complement strand
GAAGATCCAGAACGCGATGTCATCAAAAGAGTGGAACAATTCGTAAAGTAGAGCAGATGATAATGATGTAGGTAAAACATACTTTGTTTTCCATTAGCAAAACAAGTGTTTGAGCATTTCTTGGACCACTTTATACGAATTTTGCTTACCAAATTACCAATGCGTAATACCTGCTCTGACATTAAAAACTAAAAACTACTAGCCATGTTCTTCTGACTTTCCAACTGAGCGTCAATCTCGAAATCAAAATTCAATCTTCTTTATTGGATTGAAAGGCATT
The DNA here is from genome assembly GCA_027743895.1 of Seira musarum. NCBI lineage: Eukaryota > Metazoa > Arthropoda > Collembola > Entomobryomorpha > Entomobryidae > Seira > Seira musarum. The sequence goes on along the minus strand of JAHZMX010000736.1, from coordinate 12,466 downwards.
TTCCATCATCATCCCCGGTCATTACGTGAATCGAACGCTAAAAATATTTTAAGTGAACCACAAACCTAAAGAGCCTTTGATTCTGGGGGGAAACCAACAAAAGGTTAATTATAAATGACAACAGTGCCAACCTCACTTTTCTCCGTGAAGAAATTACTAGCTCTCAACGGAAAAATAGTTTAAGTGCATCATCATCATCATCATCTTTACATTCCAAAACCATCCACGAGTTTTTGTGTGTGTACAAGCAAGTGGCAAGGCTAGACAAGGTGAAACACTTGTCGTGACTGTTTTTGTGAGAAAACTGCTTTTAGCAGAAATTCCCTTTCTTTCTTTCAAGCAAAGTCCAAGCTCCATTAGTTTGCTGACTGATGACGGAGGCAGTAGTAGTGGCTGTGAGATGCAGGTGGTTCAGGTTCAATCTGTTTCGCCTGAAGCCGACTCTACTGTAAATGTAGACACAAGTGGATTTCAATCTTACATGATATTAAAGGAACCTGCATGCTTTCTGATCCTTGTTGCCGTTCCCTTTCTGCTCCTTTTGCAGTGACACGGCCAGCAAGAAGGCTTCATTGACAACTCACCGTTATTAAAAGGGATTTTTTTTTCTGTGGAAATTCGGGACAAGAGGAAAAGGACCCGCATTAGTATTTCAGTATTGTTGACTGCCGACTCTTTGTTCCATTCTTTCTATTCCATTAATCCCATGTTTATCCAGATGACGTCAATAATCCAGCCCGAAGGGTAACGTGCAACTCATTTATTTTTCCACGAGAAGTATACATAAGGTCATTATGAGCACTCACCAGAATAATACGAACGCTGCTAGCTCGACAATCAACGCCCCTCCACCTAAGCCCCCATCAAGTCCGGTTAAATTTGGAAGCAAAAGTAAAAGTCGCCATTCATCAACTTCAGAGTCCTCCACAGTCACTCCGACCGGAGGTAGTAGCAGTGGTGGTACTGGTCTTGGGGGAATCGGTTTCCGGTGGGAGTGCCTCCGGTACAGATGTTATCGACAAGGCTCAGATCCGTGTTACGAGGAAGATATTTAACAACTGGAGGTGAGTAGAGTAATACTACACCATTTGAATTTCTAATGACGGAGGGGATTCCAGGCAAGGGATTGGAAAATTTTCTGCACTGTTACTATTTCTCTGTTTGTCGTCTTATGTAATTCCTTTTGTATTAGGTCTGCATGTGGGAGGACGAAAGATAAAACGAAGGATTTCATAAGACGTTGGAAAACCCTACCTGAGAATCAATCCGAGTTTGAGACAAGTGGCGAGAGTGAGCCTCAGCATTCCGCTACGTCGCCGCATGGAAATGTGCATAGCAGTTCGGGAGCTTCATCCTCGGCTTTAGGCAACAGTAGCATTATGGATCACTCCGGAGTTAGTGGGGCGACAGTTGCGGCTGCGAGTAACACCAGCATTACCACCTCTAGTGGAATAGGAACCGAACAAAGGTCTTCTTCAGGCTTCAGCAAAATAAGAAGTTTGACCAAAAAGTTCTCACAGGATATTCCTAGCGAGGAAGTATCGACGTCTTCTATTACCAAACCATCAACAGGATGGACTGTTCATGTTTGGGGTAAGTAAATCAAATCCTCTTTCCCATCTTAAATCATTTATTTTCCCAAGTAGAAATAAACTACGAATTCCATTGTGTGGTTGGGTAAATGAAAAGAGTTTTATTTTCCCGTCACCCTTGCTTTATTCTTTGGGTATTTTTTTTTCGTTCATCACGCTTTTTGAAATGGGGCTAGCTTACCGTTACTGTTTTACTTTTACATCATATTAATCTAAAGAATAAGACGTGGGTCGATTCGTGATTCTGATTAGCATTTTATTTCATCATCGTCGTCAAAAAAAGGGAAAAGAAAGCATAATGAAAAGGTCGAATTTTGAATAATACCAAACTTTTCAGGCGTGCTTTAAGAAAAGAAATTTTTTTCTTGTTTTCACTTTACGAAAGCAACGAAAACAAAGCAACTTATTTTCGCTCCTATCTTTTCTTTCTATTAATTTTATGCTGCCTTCCTGTATTCATTTTGTTTCATCTTCATCTCACTCACTCAGCGTAAAAAAACTTTTTCATTATCTCACCTTCTCCGTTTCGCAAGAAAAATGTAGAAAGCGAAAGGACGGGCCCGCTACCTCCTTTCTAATTCTGCTTATTGGAAAGCTCTGAGAAGGCAAACGGCAAACATAAAATGCATAGAAAAAAAGTGAAATCAATATTCGCTTCCGGTATCGTGTATTTGCCATACATATTCAACCGAACCAGTAGAAAAATGCTTGTATTTGCAAGTAGATGATAATGTATGATGATGTAATCGTGCAAGTAAATAAGTAAGATGCCGTCAAGTTCATATCGTGCCCGTGCTTTTCACACCACGCCACAGTCATTTCACAAATAAATGTCTTTTTTTGGCCTGGTCTGATTTGTTTGTCACCGAATCAGATTCATTGCGAGTTTTGTGGTGACGTGGAACGCTAAACCAGCAAGCGGTTGCTTGAGTTGAGTCGCATTTTTAATTATGTAATTCTGTGCTCGAAACGCTTTCACCTTTAGCCCGGGTATTCACCTGTCAAAATTCAGTCTATTAATAAATTAATGGAGAAATATATCATAGCGAACCATGGGGAGTCGCAACCATCTTCCCTGGAAAAACGGTTGACTAAACGCAAACTGAGTCAGTAAAGTCTCTTCTTCCGTTACATGTGAAGTGAACGCTGTTTAGGGAAGGAAGGAAGAGGAGTGAGCTAAGAAATTATTTTTTCGTGTTGTCGTGCCTTTATCCCTCCCATTCTCATCCTGGAAAGAGTATTGAAGCATATTGTAGAATGTGCATGCACTTCCTCCCCTTTCTTGACCTGTCTCGCCTTGTCTGCGGCAGACAGGACAGGATAAACTCCGTCAACAATATAAATGCTGGCAAAAAAGTTTCACTTCAGTTTATAGTCTCAAAAATAAGAATAGTTAGAGGATGAAGTAGAGAAGATAAGACGAGCAGCAAGAGCAACATTCCATAGCACAATACAACACACAGACAAACTTTCTCTTTCAATAAAATATTCAAACCTGTAATGAGATTTCGTGTGTAGCCACAAAAAAGCAGAGTAACAAACAACAAGAAAAAAATCAAGCATGTGTTGTGTTGTAACTGTAACTTAACGAATGCGCTCGTGTAAGTGTTTTTGGGCTCTTCCCCTTGGCTTTTCTTCCGTGTAAAAAAACTTAAAAGAAATTCAAGTGGTGTTTGCAAACTGCCTAGGCTCAATCCAACCAGCCTTAGGCTCAAACTTTTAAGCATTTAGGGAAAAATAATGCAAACTAGAGGGAAATGGAAATAAACTTTTTTTTTTTTCATTGCGAAAAGTGGTAAAAAAAATCGAAATTATTGCGGGTCTTGCAGAAGAATGTGTGTTTTGTTATGTTCGTGCTTAAAAGACGTTGCATTATTTTAAATTAGAAAAGACATGTGAAAATTCATCCTACGCCAATAAAATTCTCGATTAGGATTAGATTGGTCGGGAGGGACAGGACAAGCGGAATGTTTTCTTCTCAATTTGGGTTAACACAGTGGGAATCCCAAAGACAAATTGAATACTCATGATGGCATGTCATCTTCTTTTGTAAATGAAGGAACTAAGGAACCACACTCCTAAACTACACTTACGAACATCGTTAGGAACATCAAGTCATAGAAGAAATCCACATTTACGTGTTTTCGTACTCATTTGGCTTATTTAGACTGAAGGTAAAAGCATTTTGGATTATTTTTTAAAATCACACAAGAGGCAGAAATCCGCATTAGCAAAATGAGTGTGGGAAGTTCGTAAATGTGTGCTTAGCAGATAATGTTATTAAGATTGAGGCGACAGGAAATTATGCAAGCTTAAGTAACAAAGCGAGAAGGCAGACGGGTATTTCTTTCGTGTGTGGGGAAATACACTTTTCTCTGACCCACAGTTGGAGAAACGTGATTTTAAAAAGGGTAGACAAATTGTAAAAAAACTGCTGGGAAAGAGAAAACGAGAAACAACAAAATTCAGTTTATGTTATTTTTTTGTTTATGTATCGTGTTCCCAAAAAAAAAGTCTGCAGTATCTAAACCTAAATTAAATTGCATGCTTTAATAGAATGTTCGCTTTAGAAAAAAAAATTTTCTAAAAACCTTTTTGCTCTGTGTGCTACCGAAAGTAGGTAGTTTAGTTTTTGCATTCTTATGTGAACGTACCTATGTACGTGTGCATGTTTGGATTTCATTAAGTATTCTTTTCTTTTATTTTTAGCCACTTATGTCCAAAGAGGTCTGGACGACGAGGATTCGTTATCGACAAAAGAAGAAGAGAAACCTGGTCGAGATCTTCTGACAGACTTTCAAAAGACCAAGCTAACCCATTTCTTTCGTCATGTTTCTTGATATGAACCACGATGATGTGATTTCTGCCGCCGATTTCGTTGCTCTGAATCAGGTACGTCTATTTCCTTTTTGAAACTGTCCAATCTCATTCTTACTCATGAACCTTTTTTTGCGTCCTTCAACAAAACCACAAAAAATTTGGTTTATATTGCATTAAAGTATGGCGTGTTGGTTTCCTCGACCTCTGAAAATGTTGCTTCGAGTCAAAAACTGCCAGTGTGCCGCTGTGTAAATTTTCGAAACGATTACATTGTAATAGACTGTCCTGTGGTAAGCATGAGAAAGCATTATAGCTAATAAAAAGTTTACATGCAATAAAAGCTTATTTTTAAACTACTCCTCCCACTGGCGCACTAAGGATGAGAAAGAGGCTTTTGGAAAAATTCACACGAAGTCTTCATTAATCATTTGAGAGAAAATTTGTTCCCTCACTGGAACATTATTAAATTAAAGTTTGTAACGACACTTTTGAGAATGCTAGCTCGTTACTAAAATTCCTTTTGACTGAAAAAAATACGAAAAATTAGTCTTGCGCTGCGGGGACAGGACAGGACGGGACTAGACCATGAGCCACACCACCTCCGTTGCACCGTATATTTTTCATTAGTGCTTTTAAAAGCTCATTAATTTTACAGCAGTATGCCTGCCGCCGACCCCAAGTATAGAAACCAATTTATCATTCAACTTGACTCTTGATTCTCTATTCTGGATAGGTATTATCATGATTCGAATTAATACACGACGTATCCGCACACGGGCCGCAGTTATTATTGTCATTGCAATTACAATTAAACTAAGCATTTCTTAGATAAGTATTAGTCGAAGCTGAGTTGAGTCCTGGGGTTTTCATCTAATGAATTCATTTTGAGACCTTTTCTCCGCCGAGGTCATCATGTCTAATCAGGCGTTTAATTAAGGAGTACAAAACAAGCTTGGGGAAATGTATTCTTCGTATTAATATGCTTCATTCAGTTGGAGCGGGAATTCGCCGTTATAGCTTGTGGAACGTAATAGTGAAAAGTGTGTAGAGCTCTTTAGTTTTGTGCCTATCGTCTTTTGCTTGGTACATATACACCTAGTACCTACCTTGACTCACGGTTAATAACGTGGGGATATTATTCGGTTGCTTGAGTTTTTTTTTTATTTGTTTGTCCCATGAGTCTGTCCACAATTTTCTTTTTCTGGAGTTATTTTATCGTTGAAACCCAGTCAGGACAGGTGGCCAAACGTAACAAAGCGATGAAAATGGTGAAACGACTGCAGTGTAATGTTTTCTATGGTCGTTTTACGACTGGAAAAAAGCCCATGGGACTCTCCCCTGAAGTCTATTTTTGTTGGGCTGACAGAACGATACTCGTTGTTTATTAACGTAGAATTGGAGTCATACATTGGAGAACAAAACAAGTGTAATGTAAATATATTATACTTTCAATCTGCACTCACAGCTCTATAGGGTTCATTCATAAACCATGTAATCATCGTGCAAATAAACATTATTTGATAAATAATGTCGACACACTCACTCAATTCAAAACCATGTCTCGTTCTCTGTCTTTTTTTTGTGTAGCCATTATGATTAAGGAGGGCCCCTTAAATAATTTCTTGGGACATTTCTGTTTTAAACATGTAAGGCGCACTTTTCAGGAAATATCCCTGGCTGAAAAAATCACTCTAAAAATGAGCGGGGACAGGCACAACCAATACATGTCAAAAGAAAAAATGGAGCCTTTAATGTGGACTATTATGGCTACAAATAAAAGTCAAACCTTTTACCTGGAAAAACATTGACTTATCATCTCGATAAAACGGCATGTTTCAACCCAGTCTGCAATCATTCACGATCCCTCCATATTTTATTCTTTCCGCTCGCGTTCTGTCAAACTTTGTCATCATCATGCAATACAGCACAATATGCCAATCCACACACCGAGAACATTGAAGGAAATCCTTAGGGGTAGCTGGAGTTGCTTTCTTTTTTCGTGAAACACATTATGCCTGGCTAAGAAATGGGATAACTCCAAAAATTGGAATATATTTTCTCTTGAATGGTTATTGACATTGCTCCGTGTTGAACGCTTATTATCGATGATTACTTATTCTCCTCGTGCTCATGCAAAAAAGTAGAATTTGAAGACAGTGAAAGCAACACAGCACGCATATCATATTCAACCATCCATTCGGGCATTCACGTTTCCAATGCAGTGTAGTGTAGCAATAAATGCAATTTAGAAACATTTCATAAAATGTGACTGCGACTTCATTTCCATTCTTTGTCGATCACTGCTTATATCCCCAGAATGCATTATGGCACGACAATGACATCAACATCGCATGGCGGAGAAGTCCATTTGTTTCATAGTTATTGCACGACTGACTGAAAAGTAGAATTATATAAAGGAGAAAAATAGTATTCATATTTTTTTGTTTCTAAGCTAATCGCAAATCGATGATTATCATGAACACATGGATTATATGTATGTTCTACCTCCATTTTTAGCCAAATGTGCCATTGGCATTCATTCGGAAAGGTGCGAGTAGAAATGTAGGTTGAAGTTTGTGGGAAAACCTCGAGGTAAAAAAAAATCGGTGTAACGTAACATAATATGAAATGTGCGGGCTTAAACAAAAAAGTGGCGCAATTTTTCCAGTGAAAGAAAGAAAATCCGTTTCATTTTGAGTAGGTACCTACCTACCCATACATTGGCTTTGTGCTGTGCTTCACACTCAAAGCCATTGTTTTTTTGTGTGATTCACAGAGAATCCGTCATTATATCGAGTGGTCCCCGGAATGTATTGAGTTCCACATTTTGAAAGAAGTCCATTCAGGATTTCTCGAGTGCTTCCTCAACCAACCGTTGGATGAATGCTCCATAATGTATTACTGCACACCACATAAAGGTAAGGCGAACAAAGGCTGTGAGAATATTTTATGTAAGCATAAGTACTATTGCCAAACGTGGCGATGCATATTACATTCGAATATCATGATATGATGATGGGGGAAAGTGATCCTGACTTTTCACGTGGAAACGAGAGAAGGCTTTTTGACGTTTTGTCACGTTATAGGGATTTTGTACTTGAATTTGCAAATGCTCACTTGAACTTCAAAGTGAAGAAATCAAATGCGAGATTTAGAAGCAGATTCTATTGTACCTCGTCAAAATACCTTTTCGCACGCACAAATTATATGTCTTAAGTCGATAATGTCTCGAAGCCTAGTTTTGGAATTTGGAACAGAAGCTTGCTTTAGACAACGAAATAGCCAAAAATGTAAAACAAACTCACTTTCGCCTCCTTGTCAAACTGGCTAGAGCCATTAGGACAAAGTTGTATTTGATGTAGTGTTCATACCTCTATGCTTTTGGGTATGAGAAGGGAATAAAAAACCAAGGACTTTGTGGAAAAAATGGCTTAGCTAAAGACCAAACGGAAATGGGCCAGGTATTTGTACACATAAAGTGAAAGTCTTGCTCACACAATTTTTAGCTAATGCTTTCACACGAAACCAAGTTCAGTTAGACCAAATATTGGGATATTGGACAATGACAAGATATAAATAGGCTTATGGAGCTGACAAAAACAGAAAGAAAGTCGAGCAATCGCTTTTGTTTGAAGTAAAACAAACATGTTTATTTTATTCATTCGCTCTGTTATTGACATTCGCTTTACAGTTAGCTGCAAAAATAAGCTGAGAATTTCCCATTCACCATTCAAAGGTATTCAAAAGTAGGAAGGGTAGCTCTGCCACAACTAAAATTTGAATGCATGACTACATTCTTGAGACTCTTTTAGCACACTTTTATATACTTTTGGAAATGAGATGTCTTATACTTTTGGTTTGCAGCCAAAACAGCCAAAAAACTTTTAAATGAAGAGATTTTTATTTTTATCTGAAAGGAATATCAAACATTAACAATGGGTCGTTTGTGAATGGAAAAAGTTCTTCCATATTGATGCCAATAAACCCGTATAAGCTAATGAAAAACACCATCCACATGATCTAAAAGTACTTATAAGAATGCTGATATTAAACTGAATATTTAAGTTGAGTATACACAAAACTGCATAAAAGCTGTTGAAAAAATGGTCTTGAATTACGAATAAATTCACAAAAATATGCTCTTGAATTTGAAGAAATTGCGTGTGTCCGATTTTGGTAGTAACTTTTCTAATTAATCCCTTTTAGAAACACGAGAGCATGTCAACTTGGACGAGTGGTTGGACGTGTGGGGTGAGCTTCTGCAGAATGTTCGTGCTCTGGGGGATCTTCCACTGTGGCTACAGTATTTTCCAAAAATTATGTTTCAAGTTATTAATAAATCTGGTAAGCAGTAAAATGATTTTTAATTAAATTAAAAGGTCGATAAAAAATTTCTAAAAGTATGCGGGTTTCTTTTATTCATAGGTTCACAGCAAATTTCTAAAGAAGAATTACGAGCTTTCTATACTATGTTTCTGGGAATTGACTTTCGAGTTGTGAATGAGACGCTTGATTCCATCTACAATGCAATGACGGATGTAAGAACAATATGAACGTGAACACATTTTCATATTTCGAGTGAAATGTAACTAAGATTATGGTGGATACAGGTGAAGAAAAAGTTAACTGGGTTATGATTTTTGTGCTTATTCTACAGGGCGGAAGAAATCCAATTAACTACCGCTTATTCAAACTTTCTTTTGCTAACTTTCTCTTGGGAAAGTACCCTCATGGGCCAGGACAATTCATGTTTGGCATTGTCAATTCTCAAGCTCTCCACTGCAACTTTCCCATTGATTACAGCGCCCTCAACACGGACCCAAATGATCTCATTCCATACGATCCGAACAAGGAGAAAGACCACAGCAGACGTTCGGTTATAGTCTAGTCTGAACTTGTGAGATGGAGGGAGTGCAGGATTATCTTGTGGCATAACACGTCTACCAAAAAGCTTTTTTTTCCAAATTTTTAGGGAAATCAGAAATTACTTGCATTTATTTATTTGCTTATCGTGTCAAAATTGAAAACTCCTAATTCTATGTAGCCCAGCAGAGAAATCAATTTCAAGATAAGTATGTAATCGTTAATATTAATTTTCAAAGATAGTGGCAGAATCAATGAACAAAGTAAATACACTTTTCAAGAAAAGTTTATTTTTGAAATTCCCGATGTGATATAGTCATATTTATTCGCTTTTACTCAAACAAAGAGCGACCGTGTCGTTAGAACGGTACGCAATGTAATGTCAAGCGTTTTCATGCGGACTGCAAAGGTCAACGAAACCGAGAGTAATTGCAACGTACAGGTTAAAAAGAGACCTTTCAAATACCGTTTAAATTGAAGCTTAAAATGTAAAATATTAACCTAACTAAGATGATTAATAATGGTAGGCGGAGAAGTTATGATGGAGTCATGTCGAATTTGTTGAATGTATTAATTTAAAAGAGTTTATTTCCTAAACTATCAGATTCGCTATACACATAGATTCAATGCGCTGCCCTTATTTCATTTACTTACTCATTTCTGCTTTTAAAACTCTGGCTCGAGCAGTAAAAATCTTAATTTAGGCATAATAAATCTGACGTAAGTCGGCTTTCGTCTCTTCCAAACTGTCTTCATTTTTATCGACTTTGAACTAAAAGAACCCATTGTTTACTTTATAAGAATTAGTAATTAGTATTTATTAGAATTAGCTTTTAAGAGAAACGATAACATTTCAAATAGTGATTGAATTGTAATTATTCTTTAAGTTTTAGACACTTAATTTTCTTATTTCACAGAAAATGCCCACATTGTATGAATATTTAAGTAGAATTAATAGTACAATAAGGTGCATTAATAAATGGATTTATGAATGCGGTCATTACTTAATCTCCAGTCGCATCGGTAAACTCTTTGACAGATTTGCAAACATCGAGGCTTTTACACATTCTAAGCAATAATTATGTCACAATTGAAAATCTTACTGGTCTGCAAACTGGTATAAACATAATCATGCATCTATTTAGCGATGACAAAAGTATTTCTTTGATGACTTTTGGATTCTCTTACTTAAATATTCAACGGCAATAACTTTGAGCAGGCAAACAGGCATTGATACAGAATTCCATATTTATTAAAAAAATTCAATAAATTAAAATTAAAATTGATACGCTATAGTCTAGTCTAGGGACGACTTTGCCTCAGAATTGCTCATTCCATACCTTGAGACAACGGCAACAATCTATGCCTTACTCATTTTTTACGTTCCGAACAAAGGCAACTGTTGTGCTAGTCACATCTCAAAATAAAAGGTGGAGACTCATGCGTCAAACAATGAAAAGAAGATCAAAGAAAGCATCAATGCGAAGAATACAGACCTAAAACAGAGTGTGAGGATTACACTTTTTCAAACATGTCAATATGAATGATATTATTATAATCTTTTTATACCTTAGTATTGTTAAGTTATACCCTTCACTGATTGTCGTTTTATAGTTTTTTTAAATATAGTAAATGGTCATTATTGTCATTATAATAATCAAATTATTTTAAATGCAAACCCTTCATCACCCCTCCCTTTCCCTCAAACAGAAACTTCTTCCTGATTGTCCTTAGAGCAGCAGATATAGCTGCCAGTGTCGCCACTATCCGGACAATTTGCAATTGTCAATTTGATTGCATGTGCAAAATCAACCAATACTTGATCTCTCCGATCAAACCCTTCGAACAAAAATGATTGAACTAACCAATTTTCGAAGAAGTTCAAAGTCACAATTGTCCTACGTTCCCCCTTGCACACAGGGGTTTGCTTACAGTATGTATAGGCCACCTTTTTCAACAATCTGATGATTCCGAAAAAGCCATAATAGCATGTCCACAAAAAGAAACAAATATTAAACAAGTGATTGAATATATTGAGCAGGACGAAGCATCCAATCGTTTGATCTGCCGTCTCCGGACCTTGCCAGTTGGTAAAACTTTAGAATATTAAATAAAAGATTTTTCTTACATTCGATTTTAAAGGGTCTATGTTAATGCGGAATAAGTAAATATAAATATGAGGATGTTCAATATGATCGTCATTGACTTACTTGGTTCGATCAACCGTGTATTTACACTCAACAAGAACTGGGAGAGTGTTGGTGTTTGAATATACAAAGAACGCGTACCATTTACCCTCCCTGAACATGACTTGCAACCATAACCATATTTTGGAAATTGAGATGTCTGTGGCAACTTGTAAGAGAGCGTACTGCAGGAAAACTACTATTAAAGCAAATACTTCCAAGCCGACCAATATAACTCCAAAAGATTTCAACCTCGGCTAAAACAATTAAATACATAATAATATGGTTGTAAAACCTACTGGTAGGAATTTTAACAGATTTACATATTTTAAAAACCAATACCTTTACTTGTTTAAGGAATTTCATCATTTCCTGCTTCCTGCTATGTATGCAAATGTTTCCGGTCCGAAGACTTAGAAATTTCGTTTGTGCTTCAGCCGGATCATCGTCAAAGAGGTATCCAAGGCTGACAAAATACAATACCCAGACGAATCCGTTGGTTGAAAGAACAACTCCAAAAATAAATACTTGATTAATCATATTCATCCAGTGATCTGGATTTGGCTCAGGAACCGATGCCATCTGAATTGCAGAGAGGTTTTCATTATGTACGTCTAAGTAATTGACATGGTAGCTTGGATCGTTATCGAAAGCAGCAATCGATTCATTGTCTGTGTGAAATAAAAAATATGAAGATATTAAGAACATAATGTGACTATTAAAATGAGTCATAATAATTTGTTTACTTACAAGGGTACTGCAGAGGAATGAGTTCACTCTCCATACACACGTCAACCACGCGACGACAGGTCGGCATTGGATCCATGATATTCTCAAGACAAAAACATCGTATTTTATTTCGAATAAAAGATCCACGTGAATTCAAACCAAATGCAAGAAGAAAGAAAGAAGAATAAATCACTTTGAAAGCAAAAGTTTTCCGACTGTCGATAATTGCGTTCCACATTTTGACAATCAACAAAAAACAGGCACTTTGGATTTTAG
>JAHZMX010000735.1:0-13319 GCA_027743895.1 Seira musarum | reverse complement strand
GTTTTGTGGTTCGTCAAATAAGTAGCTTTTTACTTTTTGGAGGCAAGGAGGCAACATCATTTAATTTTATAGTCATCATGAAAAACAAGTAAACTTGAAATTTATTAAAAAGACATGCATGATTTGTCATTTGTCCGCCTAAATAGGTTTCAGTTTGTATGTACGTGGTTCACTAGAAAACTAGCTTTGCGCGACCATGATCAAGATGAATCTAGTTTTTAACAAAATGGTATTATCATCGTTTTTAAATGTTGTTGATACGCCTTTTGCACACACCTATATCAAATCGACAATTGTCTCAGTTGGCATACAACATATAATTAATTAGTTGATGCTGTGAGACTCAGTTTCCTAGATTTATCAAACTCTAAGTTTTACTGTTGAAATGGACAGTTAAAACTTCATAGTTTTAGTAATTAAATGTTTTGATTTAAACATACATCATCATATCATAGAGAATACAACAGGAAGCAACAAAGACCAAAAAAGACTCCACAATCCACATGCATATCACATCATAGAAGTATCTGCATTAAGCCATATATGCGTGCATGCAGGGTGGGTGTATTTACTAACAAGCTGAGCTGAAGATGCAGATGTTTTTGACTGTCATGTCAAGTCAAGCTGATTTTGTAAATGTGGGTTCGCGAGTGAACTGTCAGGTAAATGCATCTTATCCATCTTGATTTCAACGCTTATTCAAGAAACGTTATTTATTATGAGCTTTAAAGATACACTGTGCTCTGTGAAAAGTGCATTTCTTTGTAAAATGTCTCACAGAAAGTAATTAGCCTATTAACGGCATTTCCCATTTTTAATCGTTTTGCCGACTTTCTACCCTTCCTTCTCCTTTTTCATTTGATGTTTGGGGATAATCATTTTAATAGAAAAATTAATTTAGTTATCGATTTAGGAAGTTAATTACGATTCAAAATGGATTCATCGTCAGTTAAGACGTACGATATACAACTTGTTGTGGATAGTGTCGACATTGGAGGAACCACTGGAAAGGTAAATTTTTTTTAAAACATAGACGATTAATTATCAAATGTTGAAAAGTGGCATGAACAGTTTTTTATTAAATTAAACCATTTTGTGTTAACAGGTTTTGAGCATAGAATGCTGCGAAAGTCGGATGTTCCTCGGAACTGCGGAAGGGTAACGTGTATTTAAAAATGTTTCATATTACAAACGTGAATGAATGAGTAAACCAGTGAAACAGTAACAGTAACACGTTTTTTGGGGTGTAGATTTCTTTTAGAATACTTTATGACGGACGAGAAAAGTAAAACCTTTTTTAGTCGTGTACGACAAGTCAATTTAAATAAGGTAGTCCATTCTGTTGACATGAAGTGTTAATTTTACTGATTATGTAGCTTTTCCTTTTAATTTTTTTATTTTTCTAAAGGGTCAACCAATACTTCAAATGCGGAGTGCATCTGCTATTGATAGTCTGATTGTGTTAACTGGTAGGAACGTTGACAATGTACGATATTCAAAGTTTGGAAGTTAAAGGATCTAATACATTGACCGGTGTAAGTTGCATCGCCATAGATGAAAATCCGTTAGATGCAGATCCGTTTGCTGTTACGGTAAGTTTTTATTTCATAAAGTTTTCTTTTGGATTTCTGGAATAAGTCTGTCAATACATGTATTTTACTATTCAAAATTAAAGTTCTTTATTTTGAAATGTAGCTGTGCTATGTGAAGAGAAAATCCTTGATAATGGCTGTGGCTTCAGAGAAAGGTTTCAACGTTGTTAAAGAAATCGGTTTGGATGGGACTGCACTTAATCTTGCAGTTGAATCTGGTCTAGTCTGTGCGGCCTTATCTTCGGGTCGTTACGTTTTTGTCGACATGAACTCACAGAAAAAGAATATTGCCGAGTTGTGTCAGTTTGACCCTAAAGATGTAAAGCCGAAAATCGTTAACGCTGGAAAGGTAGGCATGTAGTAGAAAAACTAAGAACGTATTTTTGAAGTATTTTTTATTTACGAATTATACCTTTCTTTTTAGGAGGAATATTTACTTATCGGTCCTGGAGGTTTAGGTGTATTCACCACATCAAGTGGAATTAGTGAAAGGCCTCCCATAGTATGGCATGAAAAGGTTAACGAAATAGTTGTAGATGGACTGAATGTTGTGGCAGCTGGAAATGACGTTATTTACGTAAATAGGTATGTTTTTATAAATATTATTTAAGTTTAAATATGTAATCATATCTTTATTTTATTCCAGTTTACATGACCCCACGACTAGCAACGTTATTCCATTTCCTGGTGTTAAATGTTTGGCGTTATCAGAGGGAAAGCTTTATGTTGGGACAGCTCGCAGTCTGTATCGATTTGCACCAATTTCCGTTGATGAACAAGTTGAGGTAAACGTCCATTGCGAATTGATTTGGTTTGCTGATTTTCATCTAATGCCCAATTTTAACCAATCATTTTTATTCGCAGTCATTAATCAATACGGAGAAAATAGAACAGGCTTTAAATTTGCTTGATCTGGCTCATGTCAAGGAAGAAAAGCGTGAACTACTACGACGAAAAATTTTGAGGAAAGCAGTTTTCTTAAGAATGTCTGCATTAGATCTCACTTCGTGTAATGAAGCGATTCGTGAGTCTCACATTGACCTTCGTGAAGTAAGTCCTAATGCGTATATCATGACACTCAGACATTTAAATCTCACTAACAATTTCTGAATTAATTAAAATAGATCATCAGCTTATTTCCAACCATTTTACCAGCAAATACTGTATTTACAAGAAGTCTACCTTCGCTTCACGAGTATATTGACGTTAATCAGGTAGGGAAAATGTAGAACCGGCAAACGGAATTTACACTTATTTGTATTTTATTATGTACTTATTAGTCATTTAAACTTGATATGCATTTCAGATGGTTCGAGGCGATAGTCATCAAGTTCAAACTCTGGCTTCATTTTTACTGGCTGTTCTAACATCGTACGAAACTATGCCAGACTCCAAGGTAAGTTTTATATGAAGACGTATATCAAATGTTGAAATTATACACTTTATATTTTAGAGTAAACCCTACATTTTTGTTAATTTGCAAATTTTGCAGGATTTATCGACTTCAGCTATAAAACTAGCGGCTAAATATGATAAATCCCAGTACATAATTATTTTAGATCATGTCGCTTGTATGAATATTGATTACGACGATTGTTTTGAGTGGATGGAGGAGCAAAACTATTATGATTGTTTGGCACTGCTCCATAAAGCTAAAGGTGACGCCAGAAAGGCTTTAGATTTATGGATTGATCTTCTAAACGGCACAAAGAAATGTTCAGATCCGGACGAGTTTGAGGGGATTGATGTGATAATTGAAACATTGATTAGGTAAAACAAAATGAAAGTTCATGCGTCATCTAATACAAAAGCTATTCACTGTTTCATTTCAAATTTTAGCTGTTCGAATGTGCCTTTGATTTGGGAATACTATGAAAAAATTTCCGTCATCGACCCACATAAAGCGGTGGAAATATTTACAAAGCGCGAACCCTCCCCACTGTTTAGACCCTTGGAAGTAGCCGAAAAACTTTCCTCAAACCGTATTATCTGTATGGCATATCTTCGACATTGTGTGTTTGATAAAAACTCCGAAGATGAAGATCTTCACACGTATTTGGCTACACTTTACATTGATGAAATTGTGGAGAAAGGAGAACTCTCTGATTCTGACTCGCTTAGAACCGAATTTAGACAATTACTTATCTCTTCAACTAATCTAAAGGTTCAGTTTCTTATTGGACGACTTCAAAAAACTAAATTGAGGTTGGAACTTGCTATTCTTCATGGAAAAGTAAGAAGGCTAGCAATTCTTTTATTTCATTTTCATATTCATATTATGCTGCTGGAAGATTTAATATCATATGCACTAATACAATTGTGCTTCAATTTTAAAATAAGGCTGGAGATCACGACCCTGCGCTGAAAGTTATTGTTGACGAACTACATGACTATGACTTTGCTAGTGAATATTGCAGTAAAATTGCTGATCAAGCTCAGAAACAAAATGCATTTATGAGTTTGCTCAGTATTTATTTAAAAAGCAAGTAAGTTTGAATAAATATTGTTGAAACATTTATATAACATGTTACAAATTGAATTCATGCTTCATAATGTTAATAATATGCTCATGAATTAAAATATTGGTTCGTTTATTTAAAGGGACTCTGATGAAATGATGGATGCATGTCGCACTTTATTGACAAACTCATGCTGAAGAATTCGATTTTTCAGTCGTCTTACCATTGTTACCCGATGAATGGTCAGTTACATCAGTTTCTGATTTGTTGCATAGGGTGCTCCGAACCCACTTGCACCGGGTAACATTCCATCCAAGTCATACCATTTTAATAATAAATAATAAATTACAGAGTTTTAACGTTTAATTTTTGTTTATTAAATTATTTTTTAGCAACGACGAGTCGAACTTTTAAAAGGTTTGAGCCAAAGAATCAACAAAGACTATAAGCTTGAACTTGATACAAATAATCAAGGATTCATTCTGGACGAANCTGATGAAATGATGGATGCATGTCGCACTTTATTGACGAACCATGCTGAAGAATTCGATTTTTCAGTCGTCTTACCATTGTTACCCGATGAATGGTCAGTTACATCAGTTTCTGATTTGTTGCATAGGGTGCTCCGAACCCACTTGCACCGGGTAACATTCCATCCAAGTCATACCATTTTAATAATAAATAATAAATTACAGAGTTTTAACGTTTAATTTTTGTTTATTAAATTATTTTTTAGCAACGACGAGTCGAACTTTTAAAAGGTTTGAGCCAAAGAATCAACAAAGACTATAAGCTTGAACTTGATACAAATAATCAAGGATTCATTCTGGACGAAGACAGTGTGTGTGGTGTATGTTGTCGTAAACTTGATAATTTAGAACCAATCTTTTACAAAAAAGGATTTGTAGTACATTCCAAATGCACTTAAATAAATATCGTAAAACTATTCACATCAACATGATAATTTAATATGAGTTAAATTTATAAAATTCTTGCAACAGGTGGTCTGTTAGTCTGTACGTGTTTTTAAACCCCTTGCATAGAAAAGGAAACAAGACATTGTCAAATACCTCTCAACATAATTCAATTTACATAAATATCTGGACCCTACAAAAAGAGACCTTTAACCTAAAGTAAAATATTTGTATTCGTAAAACTTAAGCTAGCATGTGTTGCAATCTCTATTGCTTAAATTCCAGTTCACTGGAAAGAGATTGTTGGCGAACCCGAAATTTCTTTCGTCGGCCTTCTCTGGAATGATGATTTTTAGACTGACGATGATGTCTTTTCGATTTTCCATTTCGTCGTCCAGAATGATGCTTATTGTGCTGCAACTCTGAACGTGCATCAATCAAAAACTGTTGGGTATCCTTGTTTTGGTCAACTTCAAGTTGGCTTGGGTTGTCTTTTTTCAGGTCATGCGAACTGGTTCCATTCAGTCTCCGAAAATTTTTTCGTCTCCTATGATGATTTGATGTATGATGACCTTTGCGCTTGTGCTTTATTCTGTGAGACTTTTTGGCTTTTCGTTCTGATGATGAGCTTGTTACTGCATCTTCCGGTAAAGCTTTTGATCCTATAATGGCATCGGGAGTTTCGTTAATTAGTTTTGTTTAATTTAAGTCTAGCTCATTTATAAAATAGTGTAAACTGGTTAGTTAGAGAATGTTACCTGCGAAAACGTTATGTGGTTGATGAGATCCATTTCCAGAAATGAAGGAGGCTTCCTCACTGATTTTTGTACTGTTGCTCTTCACATCCAAGTCTTTACTTTTGTTCCTCCTGTGCCTGGACGATGGCCGAGCGGATGCTAATCCACATGATAATATGAAAATTAATATTGACGCTAACAAGAAAGTATTTTTCAGGTCCATTGTAAATGTGGGAGACTGCAAAAACGTTTTCAGCTATGTAATATAAATTCTCAGGTAGGAAGAATGAGAAATTAGCTGCACATTTGTTGGCAGCAACTTCACAACTAACAAAAATGCTCAGAAAAGAAATGAACTAAGGCATCTCAAAGACATTAATGATCTGTAAACCTTCCGATGTACCCATTCGCACTGAATAAATTAGATTGAAAAAATCCAGTTCAGGTGCATTTTCTCGTCTAAAACCTGACTCACAGGTCCATAAAATTGCTCTCGAAATTCACGGTGGTTGTGATGGTGTGGTGAACATGATTGAGAAGGGGAAATGGATGTACCTATTTGAAAGGTGGATGCATACGCCTTTTACATGACGGAAATTCATAAAGTGGAGGAAGAACAAGAAATGAACATGAAAGCCAAGTAGGTACCTCACTCTCATTTGGATCGGCATTTTTCATTTTACCTATCACGGGAAAATGAAAAGGGATTTTTGTAATCCGCTCATTCATACATATTATACCTTTTTTAAGCTTAAGAAAGAAAAATTGAAAGGGTTAGTATTCTTGTTTGTCTTTGAATTTTCAATCCTGTAAAAAATGTGTTCAGCCTGCAGCAATTTTAATCCTTGTCATGCGTTTTGCATTTGCAAACACCTTTTTTAAATAGACCTTGGACCTACCCCATTGCATTAATTTTTGAATGGACAGCACATTCTAACAAATGCGTAGAAGTTTTGGAATGTGGTTGTTAGACTTCCTAGCGCAGAGAAGACTAAATTAAATGCTAAATGACAAAATGACTATCATGGAAACTTCTAAAAATTACTCTAGCTGAAATGCGCACAATATCATTATAATCATTAGGGTAATATGAGAGGATTACTTGAAACTACACGAGTGTTGGAGTGGAATTGATTTGTAAAATACAACAATGAACATAAAGTAAGTACTAAAGTACAATCTAGATCTGCTAACAAAAAGGATTATCATATTACTATTTCTTCATTTTTGAACAGGTGCGGAAAGTCCAGCCTTTTCTATTTGGTCGCAATTCTCAATTTTTATGAAGCATTTGCTGCTGGTAAGAAATCCTTACACCCAAGACGATAATCTTATTTTTCGAATGGGCTTTCAAACCCTAAACCATTCAAATACAAACACTTGCTTGCGTATCATACATGACAAAGGTATTTTAGAATTGAGAGAAAATCATGCTTCACTGATTTTAAACATATTTTCTCCTTTTTACAATAGCTTCTGAGAAACGCGAAGTTGGGTATAAATTAAGAGAATTCATTCAGTCATGGGATCCAACCGATGAAGTCAGCGATCTAGAAGAGTTCAAGCAAGAGGATGAGAATAAAAGATTACAAGAAATGCAGAAAAAACATGAAACAGTAAAGAATTCAAATTCAAACTACAAGACCATTTGTGAAGACAAATCAGGAAACTGCGGTCCTAATAAAATTGGTTCCGAAGATAATCTTGAGCAACTGATTGTTAAAATTCAAGAAGTTCTTGGTCACGAGGACAAAATGGTTGGAAAGGATGTCATGCAACTTCGTCAGCTTGTTTCGAAAGTGAAGGAAAGGATTCATGACATACAAAAATCAAAATGCAGTCAGTGCGGAGGGTCCCATTCGTCTTCTCCAGTTCGGGATACAGGGGAACGCCACGTGAAGGAGAGGATAGTCATTCATGCGAAAGAACATCATGATCATCATGACAGTAACGAAAAGAATTCTCACGCTCGGCATCATATTGAAAGCCATTCCAATAACGCTGATGCCTATAGAGGTATTTAATGAAATCATTTTTGGCAAGTGAGTTTTTTTTGGTTTACCTTATATTTACGGCTAAAGCTTCAATGTAAATATTAAAGTTCATCATCAACAACAACAACAACCGAAACCAGCGCCGGTATCATGGCCGTCTCAAAGTAATCAAAAGCCGCAAACCCCTTCAGCAAAAAAATTTTTGCAGGCACTTGTGCCGGATGTAAATTACAATGGAGGCATTCCTCTTCACATGGATGAGCTGAAAAGGCAATATCCACAGGGATATTGGCCCCCGAATATTGACAGTGAAGAAAATGATGGCTCCAAAAAGGTAGACGACGATGATAATGACGGGAATGAAAAGGACTACGAAGTATTGAATTTACAAGATCATATAGAAACACGTCGACACGCTGAACAAGTCCAACAGGTAATACTTTGACACAAGTGTAAAACTAGCCATTCGATTGTGAATTATGATTATATATAGGATACCCTGAAAGTAACAACTGAAAATGCACTTTCACCAGAATATTTAGAAGATTATCATAAGACAGGAACAAATACTTCACAAGAAATCCCAAAAGCAACATCATGTTGTCGAACATCGCCTTCCTAGAAATAATGCATCGTAATCATGCAATTATGCTACAAAACAACGAGTGACATTCGTAAAGCTGGGAGATACAAAAAATTAAAGGATAAGTAATCTTGGTAAATATTTGAATATTGAATAAAATAAATGTATGGGACTTTAAGTTTTATTTTTTGTGATAATATTTTTCTCTGTATCAAAACTTATCCATTCCTATCACAGAATGCTTGTAAAACGCGCATGGAACTTACAATCAGTTCACATAATATATTTTGTAACGATATTACAAAAACTTTTTCAATAATTGACAATTTCTTTCCTGCATTACAAACATCCAATAAAAAATTTTGTATCTTAATGTTACATTACTAGTCACAATGGCTAAAATTTGCATTTTTTGTATGATACTGTTTCAAATAGGAAGACAATTTTTCATAGTATTTTAAGCTCAATTTGTCTACAAGAGTATTTAGAATTACATCGGAATCGTTTGTTGCGCTTGACAAGGTTTTGGTTTTAAGATACTGTAAAACCTGTACATACGAGTTAGACGAATCAGTCTTTTACATTTTACTATTTCGTTACCTACTTGTATGGCTTAATTTAAGAGCAATCACTTAAGTAGTGAGCACAGGAACAACTTCCACTGTTCGAATGTCATCATCATCAGATTCATCCAAATCTTCACTGTTTGTTAATCTAGCATACCGTCCCCTTTCATTTCTCAGGATTCCTTCGCCTTTCAAGTCATCTAAAGTTTCTGGAAGAGTTCTGTTAAGAGTTTCGTCCAAGAGAAGATTTAAAAGTCCAGAAGCAAGACTGAGAATTCCAAACACTGTGAATTGCAAAGATGACTCCAAAGTGTCCTTTACAAATATAAACAAAACAACAGAACAGAATAAAATCAGGTCCTGAAATCTATTGACGGCAAATCTAAGTACATCAAATTACCAAAAGGCTAATGAATGGAGCCAATATGCCGCCAAATCTAGCAAAAAGTGAGCATAATCCCAGACCTGAGGACCTTTGAGTGGTTGGAAAGAGTTCTCCACTGTGAATGTATATTATAGCAAAACTAGCCGCAATACAGAGTTTTCCAAATAGAGCCAAAGGGAAAGTTACTGCATCGTTATGGATAAATTGTATTAGAAGACAGGATAAGCCCCCCAAAATCATGTACATACTCAATGGAATGCGACGTTCCTTCGCCTTTCAAGTCATCTAAAGTTTCTGGAAGAGTTCTGTTAAGAGTTTCGTCCAAGAGAAGATTTAAAAGTCCAGAAGCAAGACTGAGGATTCCAAACACTGTAAATTGCAAAGATGACTCCAAAGTGTCCTTTACAAACATAAACAAAAGAACAGAACAGAATAAAATCACGTCTTGAAATCTATTGACGGGAAGTCTAAGTACATCAACTTACCAAAAGGCTGATGAATGGAGCCAATATACCGCCAAATCTAGCAAAAAGTGAGCATAATCCCAGACCTGAGGACCTTTGAGTGGTTGGGAAAAGTTCTCCACTGTGAATGTATATTATAGCAAAACTAGCCGCAATACACAGTTTTCCAAATAGAGCCAAAGGGAAAGTGACTGCATCGTTATGGATAAATTGTATTAGAAGACAGGATAAGCCCCCCAAAATCATGTACATACTCAATGGAATGCGACGGCCCACCCTGTCGCAAATAACAAATCACATTTACACTACAGGATCTAAGAATTAAAATCTTACCAGTCAATCAATACTGCAGTAACTATATAAGCTGGAATTTCAACTACGCCTAAACAAATTAAAGATTAGAAAAATAGGTAATATCAAGGTGTGTTTACCATTGTCATTAATCATTAACTTCGTGCCTAGTAAATGTATACAATTTTTGTAGAATAAACAAAATAATCTACCTGAAAGCATAGTTGACACATATATATTACTTCCCAACTTATCACTGGCCAAAGTTAGTCCGTAATAAACGGCCGAATTGCAAAACCTAGGTAAGAGAGAAGAATTAATTAAGATCAGTGGAGTTCACATTGGCTTGATGTGTCGCTCAGGGATTACGATTCTCGAAGAACGTTTGTTACTAACCAGGAAAACATTTGAATAGACGTCGCTACCGCTGTTTTCCGTTTTCTAAACAAATCAAAGACATTTCCTCGATTTGTGCTTGGAACAGGAACAACTACTTCTAGGTCACTTGGGAAGATCATTCCATTTCTGTCTGCAATAAGTCGTAGAACCTGTCTGGCTTCACGAGATTTGTTATGAGTAAGTAGCCAACGAGGTGATTCTGGTAACATGCTACAAGAATAAAGAGAATGGCAATCATAAATGGCATTAGTTTCTACATTTAAATTCAAACAATCTGCGCATCTTTGTTTGGAATTAAACTCTGCATCCGTCACTCACATGAACAGAAATATGTAAGGGAACCCAACACTGGTCGCTAAAACTGAAAGTGACCTCCATTTTTGGACATACCACGCCAGTAAAGAATAAAAAACTATTCCAAAAGCGAAGAACGTCTAAATAAATATGTAAATAAATAATTAAGACCAAAGAATCTATTGTTACAGGCCATGTGTAATTATTAGCAGAAACCTGAAAAATATTTCCACACAATCCCCTTTTACTTGGACCGACCAGTTCACTGGCCAAAACAAAACTTGATAAAATGTTACCAGCTGCACAAACACCAGTCAAGAATCTGCAATGTCAAAAATTAGATAATCATGAGTGTGAGTGAAAATCTATTTTTCATAATAAGTAAATAGTAATACTGTCTATGAATTCTAAATTACCTGAATATAAGATATAACGAATAATCTGGCATGAAACTGGAGGTAAATCCAAAGAACATCATACCGATGAGTGTTATTAATAGAGTCCTTAATCTGCCATGACTATCTGCAAATGCTCCAAGTGTAACTGCACCAATGCCGACCCCAGCCATGAAGAAACTTTGAATGAATTTCCCCTTGTATCCATAATCGCAAACTAACGCCCATTGTCTTACTGCCGAGTCTGGATATTCTTCAAATGTTATTCTGTCGCAGTTTCGTAAAAGATTATCTGGACATGTATCGTTGAAAACTGTTCCATTAGATACGCAAGTAAACTGTGGTGCTTGTCCTGCAACACGTATTTTTCATTATATGATTAACTGAACAGCTCTGATTACTAGAAAAATAAAAAAGGGCTGAAGTGAAGTTCAATAGTAAATAAATACCTGTAAAAACGGCTTGAACTAAATGGAAGGGGGCATAAAGGTTGAACAAACATAAAGATAAAAAATATATCTTTTGTTGAAGTCCGAATTCTCCNTTCTTCAAATGTTATTCTGTCGCAGTTTCGTAAAAGATTATCTGGACATGTATCGTTGAAAACTGTTCCATTAGATACGCAAGTAAACTGTGGTGCTTGTCCTGCAACACGTATTTTTCATGATATGATTAACTAAACAGCTCGGATTCTGATTACTAGAAAAATCAAAACGGGCTGAAGTTTAATGTAAACAAATACCTGTAAAAACGGCTTGAACTAAATGGAAGGGGGCATAAAGGTTGAACAAACATAAAGATAAAAAATATATCTTTTGTTGAAGTCCGAATTCTCCAATTTGAACATAGACATCATCTAGATCCATAACGCCAAGATTTCGGAATGATACTTCAAGCGCTTGAAGCTTTGATTTAAAAGTTTTGGTTCAGAATCCGTGGTCCGGAAAATAACTCTGAGCAGAACCTACATTGATTTAAAGAGAAGACATTTTCATGGGCATAATATAAATACAATACAAAACTATATATATATCTCTTCATCGTTTATTAGTTCGGTTTATTATGCCATTTTTCTTACCCCAACAATCAACACATCATCACTTTCATGTTGGATTAACCTAAAAAGTAATCTTCACCTCGATCCAACAAGTCACAACCGATTTTTTCCAGATATTCTTAATCGTAATAGTAAATATTTAGAAAGAACAAAAGGAATGTAAAATGTAAAATACTTTAAAATTGCAGAGGAATGAAACGAGTGGTTGAACTAAAAACTTTATAAAAATCCTTGTTTGCCCCAACCATTTGCCCTATTCGCTCTCGTAAAAAATGCTTAGAATAATCTTAATCCTTTAAATCTATCCATGATTGCAATAGAAATTAATCTGGCCAAGAGATGATAGCAAAGTTGTGCGTTGAAATACATATAAATAAAAAAAATATAATCCTGTGAACTCTTTGGAGTCAGACAAGACACGACACGGAGAAGAAAACAGACAGCTGTTGCACAAACGAGGAGTATGACGTCAACACGAAAAAGGAAAGAAAGAACTCATTCATGAAAGGATGAAAGCATGTAGCAATATGTAATGCGATTGCGATACTGATTTTCTGGCCCTGTCCTGTACAAAGCGCAGACAAGTCGCTTTATCTGACTTATACTCGAGTTGAATTATCCAAAGATATTCAATTCAATATATTTGAATATTATATATAATCGAATTTTTAAACAATTGTCCAGGCCATTTTTATAAAGCCTTTAAAATGCAACTGATATGCAAAATGTAAAACTGAGACAAACTCGCTGTACTAATTAGATTAACCCGTTTGCAATTCTTTCTTTTGGATAAATAACATTAATTATGACGCAACAAGCGACATTGACATCTTATTCAAATGAAATTAAAAGAAAGACTTTCACCATAATGCAATGTATATTCATATTGTAAATTGTAAAAGACAATGAACAATTGTTTTTTTATATATAACCTTTCCTTTTCTTGCAAATCATTGACAATTTATCAGACTCCGAGATAGAGAGATAATTTTTATTAAGGCAAAGGCAAAATTCAGAATGGCACAAACTTAGAAAACTATAATGTTAACCTAGTTTTATTGCTGTACAGGCTCTTATTTACATACATTTATTTGGGAACCGAAGTAGTAATCCGCAAACCATGCATTTCTTGTATTTCCTTCTTTAGTGCCTATAAATTAAAAAAATGATTATGATACACGATTGAATG
>JAHZMX010000734.1:0-14118 GCA_027743895.1 Seira musarum | reverse complement strand
GGGGTGGTGGTGGTTAGTTTTAGTTGCTGCTACTCTTGTTGATGACGACTATGTCGGTGGTGGCGTATACTATATCTATTCGGCAACTAACTCTCTGAGCTTTTTAAGTGTTTCTTTATATGTTTATCTCTTTGTTCCATATTATGAAATGTGAAGAAAAAAAAACTTGCCTAAAATGCATGCATTTAAGCCAACTTCAGCCCCGCTAGTGACGCTGCTGATGCTTTTTACTCCTAGTCCTTGCTCTTCTCTCTCTCTCTTTTCAGCTTTCGGTAAAAAAATAATATGAATGTATTTTATTGCAAGCTTCCAGGTTTCTTTCCTACGGCTCTTGCTATTAATGCTATTTACCATACCTTCTTCTTTTTTATCTCACCATTTTCCAATACGTGCACCAAAATTAATGTTGTGCTTGGATATGTGCGTGTCTTACACTTTTTATATGATTTTCATATATCATGAATCTTTTATGCTTTGAACAAAAATATTCATATTAAACTTTGGTCTATGTGGGAAAAGGGCTTTATCAAACTTTTTTAAGATGCGGGGAAGTACGGCAGTTTACGTAAAGCTTTTCTGAGAAATATGGAAGAAAAACTTGAATCATGCTCACTTGCGGGCAGAGAGAGAAGACATCTAGCCAAATAATAAACAAAATCTGCAGAGTACTTCAACTCTTTTTCTCCTTTCAATAGATGAGCATCGTAATTGAAAAGCAAATAGATTAGTTTATGACATGACATTATCTTCTTCCACAAATCATCATCATCATCGTTATCCTCATTGATTTGGTATCAGTAAAAATGGAAATGTAGCAATATATCTTGTTTATTAGCTTTATTACCGGAATAATGAAATATTTGTTTTTGTGTTAACAAGCTCAAACAATTCCCAGCGCAGGTACAAATACATAAGTCATTATAAACGACAGTAATCATCATTTAGTTTCGTTTATACAAAATCTGCGAAGTACTTCAACTCTTCTCCTCCTTTCAATAGATGAGCATCGTAATTGAAAAGCAAATAGATTAGTTTATGACATGACATTATCTTCTTCCACAAATCATCATCATCATCATCATCCTCATCGATTTGGTATCAGTAAAAATGGAAATGTAGCAATTTATCTTGTTTATTAGCTTTATTACCGGAATAATTAAATATTTGTTTTTGTGTTAACAAGCTCAAACAATTCCCAGCGCAGGTACAAATACATAAGTCATTATAAACGACAGTAATCATCATTTAGTTTCGTTTAGGAAAGACGTGCACGGGAATGAAATTTTGATGAGAATTGATGCGATGGCTTCTTCTTGAAGGAACACGACTTTACTCGAGGCTATCTATCTCTCTTCTCTTCTTCTACACCCATTACAAAGCTTTTGTCTTGCTAGCTGACTGGCTAGAAGAGAGCAAAATGAGCAAAACAAGGGGAGAAATGAAAGACGAGTTTACTTTGGGATAAAAAGATCGCTTGTGGCCTTTTTTATGCATGCATATTTTATTCCGTTCACACACTTTTTTTCAAAGTTTTGTTCTTATTGCGGGGAAGATATGAAAGTGGGGCTGAGGCAGCAAATAATAAAGAAGGCATTTTTAGTAGTCACCCACATCCATTTCCACGACCGTGTACGTACATAATGGATGTGGCATAAAATGTATATTATATCCTTTACGCTTCTTATTAGGAAGGTGGTGGTGGTAGTAGTGGTATTGGTAGTCAGTCGGCAATGATAATGTTACAAAAAAAAAAGTTTTTTTTTCTCCTTGTTTCACTATAATGTATTTACAACTTTTTTTTATAGGGAAGAGAGATGCTCTATAAAAATAAAAAAGGGAGAAGAAAAGAAGAGGACGCTACGACGGCCAACATCTCTCTCCACTCTTACTCTTTATTAGTAGCCGTATGTGAATCGAATGTACATATGCATGTTCTTCTATAGTAGAGAGACACTTACAACTACAACACGTTATATTTTTTTATGAAAGTTGTTTGTTGCGTGCGAGTGAGTTTTATATGGTAGCGGAATGAGACACAAGATAGCTGTACGGGAAAACGGATTGCACCTTAAAAATGCAAGTTCCGATTGAGCTAGCAACAGGATTTGATGCAATACGATGAAGAACAAGAACCAGAAGAAGAGGAAAAGGAGAAGAAATGCAGTAATTAGAACAAACTGAAATGACAAAGCAGAAAGGAAACACAAGTCGACCAGCAAAAGTGAAAAGCGGATTGAATTGAACAGAGACAAGGAACCGAGAGAACTAGAAAGAAAGCCAATTGAAAAAAAGAACTTGATTATAGCTTAAAGAAATAGTAAAATGCATTTTAACAAAAAAAGGAAAGAATGAACAAAAGCTGAGTTTTAAAGATATTTTTAATGGGGAACCCAAAAATTCACACATCACCATCGGTGGAGACAAAGAGTAGCTTTTCTCCGCTACCTTTATTGCCAAACTCTTCCTCATCATCGCCATCATTTCGCTGAATTGAAGTTTTCCTTTTTGTCGAGAACTTGTGAATGGGATTGGTCACTTTCGACATCGTAGCATTTTTATGTCCTTGAAGGCTGAGGAGAAAGTTTCATTTCCATTCATAAACTTACTGCAAACTAATCTCCGTATTTAGAGCAGAAACTACAACTGGAAGTTTTCTCAATGTATCGGCACAATCAACTCGGTAGAAATCTCCCACTTTAAACTTGCTTGGTTTCAACAATTTTTTCATTTTAGATTTCTTAAAACGACTGAGTAAAACAGCATCGTAAGAGGCGGATGTGATACTGTTCTGTCGATTTGAACTGATGAAAGTATAGCTTAGCCTTGCCATCAATACAATATCCCATATTTCTTCAACCAACATTTCTCCATACCGTAGAACATATTGATAGTGACTCACTACTTCTGATAATAAAGATTCCAAAATTTTTCTGTCATCTTCTTCCAAGGTGAAATTATTCCTTTCCATAATGATTTTCACAGCATTCCTCATTTTCTTTGCGTACGCGGTTAAAGTTGGAGGAGCACAGGGAAAGAAGCGGAAGAATGCAAGGTTGGCATGTTTTATCGCACGCAGCGGTTTCACGAGGGACAATTGCAAGTCTTTCAAATTCTCTGTGATTTCCACCATCCCTTTACTTACAATGTCTAGTTTGTCTTGCTCGGGGAATGATTTAAATCTGCTCCACGTTTGACAATCCTTCCGTGCGTATATTAAAAGCTTTCCAAAGTCGTCCACTTTGTTCCCACTAAACAAAGTAGAATCCGGTTTGATCGACAAGCGAATGATTTTCCTTTCAACTTGAGGCCGAGCAACTTTCTCCGATAAGAGAATATCCGAAGTTTCTTCAACATAACTATGGTTTTGGGCTAGGAGCATCAGTGGCTTAAAAAATTTCTGGACGATTATACCAACGCTTTCAGCTTGAGTGATGAGCTCCTCCAAGCAATACCTTATTTGTCGACCTGCATCCTTGTTGTTCGTCGTATCCAGCTCGTTAGCCATATATCCAATGAGCCATATATAATTCATTAGGTAATTCCTCTCAACAGCGATTTGATGTTGGCCTCCTGGCAAATCAATCCATCTTAGCGCCCCAAACGTCTCCTCAAAAATATCCTGGATGTGGTGACGAAAAGCTCTGATTTTCTTCGTGTTTTCGTAACAGCTCACATAAGGATCCCACATGTATCTCAAGCAGCGATTGTAGTACCGTTCATCCTCGATTTGATATTCATTATCCGACTCTTCCGTATGATACCCTACGAACGTCCCATGAACGCTGTTATTGATGACTTTTGTACCAGTGCAGGTATGACTCATTCACGTGAGACTGGTTCCTGATGTGTACGGAGCTGTACTTGACTTTTGATACTTTATCGCTCTGTGTCATTACTCTACTGAACCTTTTCCGAAAACAAAGTTCGATAAAACGAGGATGAAACATCAGTTCTAACTTGGGGAGGAGACGTTTCAAAACAAAGAAAACGCTTCATTCCTAACGAAAAATATGCTTTATGTCGCCAATCTCATAAATGATCACGTGGAATCATGTCTACAAGAAGTAATAAAGCAGTAGGACAGTCGATTCCCAATCTGGTTGCATGTTTTTTTTGTCAAAAGATATTTTAGGAATTCTTGAATTATAGCTAATTTTAATTCAATAGTTGACATGTTTACAAGAATGATAAGGGCAATTAGCCCTAAAACTATGTCTTTCTTTTTATTACACTTTTAAGTGGTGGCATGATGGTGAAAGTCCGTGAAGGTGAAAGAATTAACGATGGAGAAAGCAAACGAGGAGTCAAAAGACAAGCGTCTCTCCTTTCTCTTTCGCCTGCTTTGATGAAATAGAGATCTAAAACAAGCTTGATACCATAACAAGCAGCGTTTCGCAACCCTTTTTTTCAAAGACCATTTTTTAAAGATAATTGGCGAAGCGGAGACCAGGCACAAGCGAGCTCGAGCTTTGTGTTTCAATTGAAGTGATGGGATGGGAAGAAGAAGAGTGATGAGATTATTGCAAGCCGCAAGAAACAATGACGGCATGCAATGAAAATTGCCTGGTCCAATGACCTGTTTGCAAGAATAAAGAAAAGAAGCTTCCCAAAACGGTGTAGCTGTTGTAGTGAGCAGAAGATATCCATAAAAAATGGGGAGCATCATATCACGATCGTCAAAGAGGGAGCGTATAGTACAATGCATATGAGTTGAAGTTTGAGTTTGAGAAAAGCTCTCACATAGACATAGATAGAGGAGAAGACAGAGCACCACCACTATAATTTTTTTACATTGATATGTATAGCCGGCCGGATGCATTTTCTTGTTTTATTGCCCAAAAAAGAGTTTGTTGAAGCATTTTCCCCTTTTGCCATCATGCAATATCATTCAAGTCCGTACCCATTCATTTTTCCCGTTGCATGCAATATTCCTCTCCTCTTCTGCTCTCTGTGAAGAAAGACTGATGTAAAGGGACAGCTGCAGCTGCTTTTTTCAAGCTTTTTTCGCTTTGCTATAGTTCTGACGATGATATGATGACGGGGCAATAGGCTCACTGATATGCGGAGAAGCCATAAACCCTCTAAAATCCATGGCGGTCAAAGCAACAGACCAGTTTTGCGGGAGCTAGCTCACCTTTTCAAATTGAGAAATTTTTAAGCCCATCCATCAGTTTCTCCGGGTTTTTGACCTAGCTCTGGGGCAAGGTCAAATGCTACTTGTCAAAAGTATCGTTAAAACGTAGTCGGCACTCTGACGTTTCCTGGAGTACCAACTCTTCCGGTGAAAAAGATCGAAAAATGCGTGAAAATCCCGTGACACATGATACGCTTCCTTTGGATCTATGACCAACGATGAAATGACAACTTGTCACTGGCAACCACTGAAAAACATCTACACCGGAAGTTGACCGTTCCTTTTATTGTGGGAATGTTGTCCCGCAAATGAGGATTCCAAAAGTGTATTGTAGTGCGGGAAAGATGTGTGGAAAATGTCACATTTTTTAGGCTGAAAGCGAGTTTACAGTTGATTGTTTGTTGTTTTGAACAGATGATGCTTTTGTGTACAAACAAAAAATGGTGAATGATAAGCACTCGCTAATTACTTATGTCAACGGATCCTTCAATTACATCTGCAGACATGAGAATAGGGGAAAGTGCTTCGAACAAATGCATTTTTATATTTTTTCTGGGTGCTTTTAGTTTTCGTTGCAAAAATAGCGTTTCGCACACACATGCACATCTCAGGTTTTTTTCAGTGGAAAGTTGAGGTGTAATACTAGCTTCCGGAAGTAATTATGCGATTTGAAGTGCCCCGAATTCTCATTTTCTAAAAAAATATTTAAAAAAATAAATCTATATAATATAACGGTGATCATTAGGGCTAATAGAGTAGTGTGGGGAGTATGGATGGGGAGGTGTCTTCAGAAGCTGTTGAAAATAATAATCAAAATTCAATGAAGATGGCTGTGGATCAACGTGATGAGTGTGAAATGATGGATGTAGATGACACGGAAAGTACTGTTGTAAATAATAGTAATAATAGAACAGAAAATAATGGGACTATAAGTAATAATAATAATGCACACTCGAACAATAGTAATAGTGATTCTGCACCGTCATCCCCTCCTCCTCCCCCTAAAATAGCGAGACTTTCTAAGTCAACAAGTAGGAGGTCTAATTCTACCTCCAATAATAGTTCTTCAAAACCTCCCACACCATCATCTTCCTCCGATGTTGAAAATAATAAAGTTAACTCTGTTTCACCGTCCCCCACCCCTCCTCCCGCTGATGGGGTGCCGGATCTACCGAAATCGCCTCAAAATGAGGCAGAAGACGTTGTTATGAATGGACCCAATCACGTGGTCAGTGTTCATCCTTTGTTCATTCAATCAAGCTCGAAGTTTATTGGTGAATGTAACTTTTTGCAAAAATTTTCTTGTGCAATTTTTCTATAGAGCGAAGCGGATGAGGAAATCTGCAAAGCGGAGCTCGATAAAAAGTCCGAAACTGAGGACGGTGAAAATAGTCCGTCCGCAGGCAGCTCTACCCCTACCCCGACTACATCGAATGGCCCAGTTCTTAACTTTTCTTCTCCTACGTTAACGAAAAGAAGTGTGACGCTTCCCATGCTCTTAGCAGCAGGCATTTTGAAACCGGGAGAAGGAACTATGAGTTTGGAGTACCATGTAAGATCCCCATGAAAAATCCTAATGAAATGAAGTCGGGAGAAAGGAAAGGTGTTAATTTCTTCATTTTGTTTGTTCAGGGTCAAAAGTTTACAGGAGATCTCTTAGAAAATGGCCAAATACGGTCACAAGAAACTGCACAAGTATTTACTTCACCATCATCGTGGGCGCTAGCGTGTAAAGCTATTATTAACCCTGATAAAATAATTAGGAAATCCGGTTGTGGTTGGGCATCGATTAAATACAGAGGTTTGTAGATTCGTAATGAAAAGAGATTCGTCACATAATATATTGCTTTGCTTTGAAATAGTCTAATGTTACCCATGTAATTTTTATTGGTTTTTCTAGGTTTAAAATTAGATTACTATAAGACAGTCTGGTTTAAAAGACTGCGGGAAGGTTCGATTGATATTAAAAATATAACTAATGGAACTTCATCGTCTGATAATTCGGACGATGAAGGAGACAACTATTGTGTTCTCAAATTCGGTGAGCATTTTGACAGTAGCCCTGCCATGCAGTCTGCTCAGCAGATTGGAGCAAAGGTGAATGGAAAGAAAATTTTGACTGGCCTAATTAATAACGTTTTCAATGATTCATGTGCCTCAGCAAGAAAGATTTTCATTTTATGACTTTCTTTTACAGGTTTTGATCTCTTGCACCCAATTCAAAGATATCGAGCGATTGCAGCCTTTTTACGTCAGAATGTCTGCCGAAGCTCTTGCCTTAGCAGATTTGCATTGTAATGTAACAAACTCTGAAACAGTTGGTTACATTTCCGGTCACTGGAGTCAAGAAGATAATTGTAAGCAATTTGGAGAAAGTCGCATTTTTATGCTCAAGTTGAAACGTTTTTTCAGTGAGTTTTGTTTTATTTCAAAAGGTCTGAAAATGGAGGTTGTACATCCCTGTCGTGTGCTAATGCCAAACTCAAGTTCAATAGACTGCGATACTGAAAGAAATAGGATAGCTTTGGAAATACAAAGGCTAGGACACGACGTCGTTGGTTGGTAAGTTCAACAGGAAAATTCGAATCCTGCAGTTTCACTTTCACCAAAGGTAGTTATTGATGAAAATTATTTATTGCTCGTATTCAGGTATCACTCACATCCCAGAGCACCTCCTCAGCCTTCCAAAGATGACATTTCTCGTCAGTTGGACTACCAGGTGATGATGAAAGGCGCATCTGACATTGCCAAACTCAAGTTCAATAGACTGCGATACTGAAAGAAATAGGATAGCTTTGGAAATACAAAGGCTAGGACACGACGTCGTTGGTTGGTAAGTTCAAGAGGAAAATACGAAGCCTGCAGTTTCACTTTCACCAAAGGTAGTTATTGATGAAAATTATTTATTGTTCGTATTCAGGTATCACTCACATCCCAGAGCACCTCCTCAGCCTTCCAAAGATGACATTTCTCGTCAGTTGGACTACCAGGTGATGATGAAAGGCGCATCTGACATCGCATACATTCCTTGTGTTGGAGTAATTATCTGTAAGTGCAAGTACTTTTTTGGAAACGAAGGATTCTATTTGTAATTAATTTGTATTACGTTACACGTCTGTCGCTTATATTTTACAGCGCCTATTTGTTACTCAAATCAAGAAGACTCTAAGAGGTCATCAATACAATTTTTATTGGGTGATGCCCCCTCATGAAAACCGTCCGTTGGAAATGGGCAGACCAATGCACATTGACTACGAAACTTACTCCGATACGTTAGATACTAAGAAACTACTCCTTCAATTGGTAAGTCGCAACTAATTTAGATAAGGTTCAAAGATTAGTCAAAGAGTTTCATAAATGTAATTTTCTTTCTTTTGCAGGGTTCAATAGTTCAATTTTATAGAGATAATAAGGGCTTAGTCGATATTAATGATTTGGCAGCTGGGAAGATGGACAAAATTATAGTAAGAATAATTATTTATGAAACAAACTATCGAAAATAGTCGGTTCGAACTTCCCTATTTGGACTGATTATGAACTATTCAAAAACGAATCTATTTATTGTTGAATCTGCAGGAAACAGTTTCAGGATGGATACCTAACATACGACATAACGATGAGTTTTGGGAAGAAGTAAAACAAATTCTTCTGACCACAAACACTGTTAATAATAGCTTGTCATCCTCTTCAGAACCAAATCCTAATTCAGTACAAGAGTCCGAAAAAACGACGACTTCCTCACTATCATCGACAGGTTTGAACTCAGCTTGTGCTTCCAATTCGACGCCGAACTCAATGGCGTCAGCCTCTACTCCACCAACGGTTCCGACACCAACGCCTGCTGATGAAACAATGCAGTAGCTTTAGATATTTTTATAGGAATTTTAATAACTTAAATAATTACTTTTGCATTTATATAAATAGAACGTAACAATTTTTAGTATACAAAGTTTTTACATATACCCCACACGATAAATTAAGATTGTCACGGACTAGGTACATAATAGACGAAGAAGAGAGTTTTTTCATTAATAGTGTTGCTGCCCATCGCATTGTAATTGTGACAGTGACACACTAAATAATATCTCGGATTTATGCATTTCTATATTTCAAACAAGGAAGGGTACTTAAATTCATAATGGATTTTCACATAAACGCTAGGTTGTTTGCATAAAAGATTATTATATTATGGTTTCCTGTAATAATCTGTATTTTTATTAGTACTGGAACTAGAGACAAATAAATGCTCCTAAAGATACTATTGCAGGAATGAACAATGAACGCATTTTTACATTTTTGTTTTATAATAGATGGGTATCTAGTTGATTAAAAATATACACTCGTGTTGCTGTTGTACAGTGTACTAAGTCTAACAAAAGTAGTGTCAGTATCGCAGTTGTAAAAATTACTGTAAAGGTACTAATAATGTCGAGCGTAAGGACAAAAAGCGGTTTGTGACCCGTCAGAGTTTTTATATGAGGGAATATTTCTTCTTTTTCTTGTTTGTTCATCGAGAACTACCAGTGCAAGAAATCAGGCGTGGAAAATGGTTTTGTTAAATGATATTCACTTGATTGTACAAATAGTTAGTTAACTAATTTTTCAAACATTACTTCAGTGTTAAATGGAAACGAGAACACCGAGAGTAACTGAAATACCTGAGAATATACGGCTGGACAACAAGACTATATTAATGTGTAGTGAGCATAATAATTTTTGTGTTAAAAATTAATTGTTAATTTATTTTCTATTTGTCCCACTAATTCATGACCAAGAAAATCGAAATGTTAAATCATCATCAAACGCATGTATGACTTGCGACGAAGCCGGCGGTTGCAGAATCGTGGCGGTCCTAATGTGAGTGAGTAGTGATGTGAACTTGGCCTGTCTCCACACTCGAGTGAATTGTTGGTTTTAAGTATTTTTGTCTAAACAAATGTTGCTCTATTGCCTTACTTTAACAAAAAAAAATTATTTGCATCGCTTTCTCTACGCATCCGATGCGTTTAGCAATGAAAGACTTAAATATTAAAACCACAACAGTTTTGGTGGGGCTCGAAACTCAGAACACAGTATTCCCGCATGTCATTATAAAAATACTTATTTATTATTTTAATTCTCTAGCGTTTTAAGAGTAGACGAATGTAACAAACGACGAAATCAATGGCCGGAGAAAGTGTTGAAAGGAAATGAAGCATAAATCTTTTACTAAAACTTGATAGAATGTTAAAAATGCATCTGACTAAAGTAACACATACCACACACTACTACTACACAGCAACAGTTTAGAAAAAACCGTTGCAAAATATGCATCAAATACTTACGTTTAGATTTTTTACCTAGAGAAAATGATAAAAAGGTTTTTTTAAATGTGTAAACAATGTAACTGACAGTGTAATATTTAATGTATGATAAGTAGACATAATCATTATACTTATACTTTTTATTCGTCTTTATCTGATTGTGAATTTGTCCATATATATGTACTGTCGTTAAGATTTTTGCATAACAAAAGTAAAAGCAGAGAACCTGTTTAATAATATTGTTAAAATTGCTGTGAAGCATACATTTTAGTTTTGTCCTAATTTACATTTTTCACAACTCTTGTGTGGAAGAGCAATTCAGCTTTCATGCTTTCTGCTACATTTTATGTCCTCTCAAAAATAATTATTCGTGTCTTTTTTCTAGACCCTTATTGTGAATTCTATTCGATCATTATTTCCCTTGAAGTCACTCTAAGTCAGTAATCAGTTTGCAGAAAGATATTATTTCTATCTTAAGTACATTTTCATTGTTGAATGACGTGCTACTTTCACTTTTCCAAGTACTGCGTTTAAAATCATTTTGCCCACCCACAGTCCCACACAACTAAAGCTCTACCCTCAGATCTTGGACACGCGAAACGAAAAGTGTCGAATTGCATGCCTCACAAAATGAAGGGAGCTTGAGGTGGAAAGGGGTGTGCGTTTCACATGCAAACAAGAAGAACAACAATGGAAGAATACATGTATTGCATTTATCTTTTGTCATGACAACGATCATATCCGGAGAAAGAAAACAAAAGCCTCGATTCCATGATTTCATTTTTTCCACAACAAACATCACTAATTCGCATGGAAAAGTTTCTATTAGAGGCTATCGGACATTCAAACCTTGCTGTTTAGTCGAGAATGTGTATGGCATCATTCTTAAGAGAATTGATAGCAGCCATGAATGGTGACATATTCTGAAAGATATTTCTAGTTGATTTCTCCAAAGAAGAAAGTTTGTTCATAAAAGGCTCAATAATGCCACTTTGCTCATTTTACACGGAACCTGTTCGTATAAAATACGTGAGCACAGTTTTGTCAAAAGCAACGATTTTCAATGTCATTATTGCCATTCTGAGTCTGGTAATTCCCTATCTTGTTTGCTACAGAATGCAAGGTAAGCTGCAATGCCTAATTCTAAAAAACAATTACAATCAGTTAAAGGTGAATGAAGGAAGGAAATATGGTGTACATTAATGGATTTCTTATTCAGGATTTTGGGTGATTCTGGAGACATTTCGGGAACAGCCTCAAGTGCAATTCAAGCATCAAACGTTGGCAATCTTAGAGCTTCAAACTGCTAATGGCTCACTTGACACTTTGGTCTGGACAACTTTGCCTGGACTCATGACAATGGTTGACAGCAAAGTTTACCCATCCGTGAGAGTAGGTCACATAGAAAATGTGTTTAGATATCTTTTCACGCATGAATTTGAACAACTTGAACATAATTGTTTCACAATTTCAGTCGAGAGAGCCAGACGTAAACTACGATGCAATGAAAGATTTTTTAGAGATTGATATCACATTCCCCCTAAAAAATGAGTCGGTCGTAGCAGCACACATTGTATTGCTGTTCGAGTACAAATTAAAAGTAAACCGAAGAAACATTAACATTGCAGTATATTTTATCAATTGGAATATAAATGAGAGGGTAATTGTGATAAAATTCGCAGAAATTTGCCAACCTTGAAATGGAATCAATGGTATACTCGGGCTATGTTGCCGGAAATTATGGAAATAGCTACGAGTTCACCGGAGATTTGGGACTAGTGCAGAAACAGCCTCTGTGGAGCAACTATTATGATGACAGGTTCAACTACGATGTTGTGCCACGGAAGAGTCTAAACGTGAAAGACTATTCACTCACAAAAATTATCAAGGAGTATGCGGCAAGAAATAGTAAGAATACATCATGATTTTAATTGCACTAAAAAAAGAATGAATGCATTTGTATGATATTTGTTTGTTTATCACTTTTATAGTCAGTACCAAACTAAAAAACAAGTACGAGTTATGGACGACAAGTGGTTATGCGAAGGACTTCTCCATTAAGGGTACCATTATGTACACAGAGGATAGCTATAAATGTTGGGCTGGAATTTGGCAAATGCTTAAATGGGCTTGGATCCAATATTTCTGCGTCTTTGTAATCATTTATGCAATCCTCAGAGCTTTTCAAAGAACTGTGTACAAAGCCAGACTATTTGAGACGATGGTCGTAGTGCCATGGGATAAAGCACAGGTGAATTTTCAATGAACTTAAAATGTGGGGTAAATTAAATAGCTGAAGCTAGCTCAAATGAAGCTCCTCCATTTCGAAATGAACGTCATCGCATAAGCGGGAGACGTTCATGGACGTGGGATCCAAGAATTCATTTATACAGAATAAGAATAAGAAGACTCTTTGATTACTTTTGATTTTTACTTAAAATATCGTTACAAAGAAAATTCAAGAACTTATAAAATAAAATTTCGCGTAATTTCAGAACTACAACTTGTATTATAGTAGTTAAATTTAAATCAAGTTAATAGAAGAATGAAATATTTTTTATTTGTTTAAAAATTTCAATTCTATCAGGATGTAAATATGAATATGACTCTTGACATTTTTGAGTAATCAATTTCATTGTAAATCAGATTAGACAACTAAAGATTATGAAATACTTAAAGTTGTAATTAATTGTAAATAAAAATGTGTTTTTTATTACGGATAACTATTTTATTAACTCAATATATCGTTTCGTCAATCTAACTAACCTCTTTGCACTTTCCCTTAGCACCTCAAAATGGAACATGGATAGTCCTGGGAGGATACCCGTCCACATCCACTATGAGATATGTGTACAAGTATTTCCCCTTATCATTCTGAAATGATATTTAATACAAAAAGAAATTAGTTAAGCCTTATTTATATACATAACCACAATTGATGCCAATTTCTAACATTTCTACAGTAAACAGTGTCATTTTTAAAACGTAACTCACAGTTTTCTTTTCCAAGTTTACGGTCCCTTTTTTAAAAGTGCCCTATAAAATATACGTAGACGAAAAAATTATCAAACAAAATTGGATGTTAAGCACAGTAAATCATTGAAGATAATTTATGCTTTCTGTACCTCGATGTAAAAGCGCATCCTTAAAATTTTACTATCACCATCTAAGAATTCTTGGTACCTGTGAATGAAAGCCATTCATAACATTGTTTTATTAGTTAATGCGCAACCGCCAACTAAACTGAAAAGTAGATAGTCGATTCGACTTACGCCACATGTCTCCTCCATCCACGTCTGGTTTCTTCTCCATAACATTTAATCGGCGTTCCGAGAGCGTCTTGCACCTCTGTACTTAACTTGCACAATTTGAATGCATGAGAGTAAATGTTATTTGGACTTTCCGATGACAACAGTTCGTTGAGCACGAAGTATAGCATGGCTCCTCCAATTAGAACGCCAACAATTATAACTCCTCCATATGATACAGTCTTGACATTTTCTTTGACTAAAAATTAAAATAACCATAAACCTTTACCGTATCATAATTTGAATTTAAGATTAATTAAGAAAGTTGTACAACTGGCGTACCTTTTTCCGCTGTTGAAAGCGTAACGGCACCTCCACTAGAATCGCGTGCTTCTTGAAGCTCGGAAGACGATGATGGTTTCGGTTTCGCTTT
>JAHZMX010000733.1:4586-15162 GCA_027743895.1 Seira musarum | reverse complement strand
TTCACATTTATATCCTCCTTAGTAATTTCAAAAACGTTAAAGCATTTTTGGATGTACAAATCTTCTATGAATGACCTTGTATATTCAGTTCTTCAGCTACGCACTTCTCTCATTTTAACCAGCCTTTTTTATAACGTTTCTTCTTGATGTATTTCCCACCTGCTCCTAGCTTGGCCTGCCTGGACTGGACTTTGTATTGAAATCCTCTTGCTCTCGAGACTCATCCTTTTCCTAAAGACCTTTTTTTGTGTGAGGTCATTTTTTTACAATCTTCTTTTGTTACATTATTATGTACGCTCATCATCATCATGTTATTTTCTGTTCGTGTGAGTTCATTCTCTTCACCACTCAAGTCACTTCAACTTCAACTGCTTTTGTAATTGTACTTACTTCATTCCACCACACCAGAAGCGGGAAGAGAGGTGGTAAGCCCACATCCGCACTATTTCATCCATCTTTCGTCGCTTCTTCCTGTTTCTGTCAAGCTAACTCATATTCTTGGAAACTTGTTGCTGTCTTTGAACGCTCCTAAATGAAAATTATAGCTTACGAGAAAATGTAAAGTAAACACCGCCAGAAGTAAAAATGCAGAAAAAAATTGCATTCTCCTCAAAAAAGTGGAACTGGGAGTGTCCTTGTCTCTACTTTACGGATAGTTCCTAATAAATCATTTTTATTCGATAAAAATTGCATTTTAAACTGAAAAGAAATGTCTCAAGTTGAAGTTGAAGGTCAATCATGAAAATTGGACATGCAATGCAACATGATTATATTATAATTTTTTTCAGAAGTGGCGTGATCTATTTTACATTTTTACGTTTTTTTTTCGTCCATTTATCATTTTAAATAATTTTATGTAAGTGAACGTAAGTATTTGCATGCGATATGATATGAACTATGAACAAGTAAACTATTTGAGATTTGAGATGTACAAAAATTTCGAGTAATTTTCCCTAATTTATTTAATCAAAGATCTGATTACCACACAAAAAAATATTTAGTTGCATGATCAAATCATTATGATTCATGATTCATTTTTATGATAAAATTTTCAGCCAGGAAGAAAAATGAGAAGGTCTAAATACGTAAATAGGGAGTAGTATTACTAGTGCATCAAATCTCCCTTGAAAATCGAATCCAAAGAAAAATAGTTTTACTCCAAAAAAAACTTAAGCCCAGAAAAAAGATTTTTTATAAACCTAATTGAAATATTTTTCTAATTTAATCCGAGTATTGTCAGGTAGGTACCCAACTGAAGCAATGCCAATTCATTATATCAGAAAGTCAAAATAATTTAGGGACAAATCCGATTTGGAATTCTTATGAAAACACTTTCGACGGCATAGCAGTATCTATTCGCATTTTAAAAATATCGGTTGACTAAGCATTCTACTTTCGGCTTTAAGATGAACAAGGAAG
The DNA here is from genome assembly GCA_027743895.1 of Seira musarum. NCBI lineage: Eukaryota > Metazoa > Arthropoda > Collembola > Entomobryomorpha > Entomobryidae > Seira > Seira musarum. The sequence goes on along the minus strand of JAHZMX010000733.1, from coordinate 13,743 downwards.
AAAAATTCCTGCAGAACAAAATGTTCTAAACAACCAGATTTTGTAGGAATTGACGGTCCCTTCGCAAGTTTAAATGATTTAATTAATTTAAAAAAATGTTTACCTTAATTTGGGTCATGCAAAATTTTTAAATTAAATTTTTTTTTCAACATTCATTTTGTGAGCTAAAACCACCATTTCAGTAAGGTGACCAATCCACTGCAGATGAAACGCATTTATTTTTTGACTGGTTTTATACTCTATTAATGATACAAAATATGGATGTAGTGTGTTTTATCTTGTTTTATTTCATGTTCTCATTAAATTTTACAAACAAAAAAGTATTTATCTATTCATTCGTGAAGGTAGTAGGCGAGCATAAAGTACACAGGTAAGTAATAAGGCAAATGAATGCCTCATTTTACATACATATTTTTTGGAAGATAATTTGACTGGATGTATCTACTTATTAATCATTATGCAAAAAAATTCTTCTTTCCTACTTATTATTTTTTTTGTTTTTTACCAATTCGTAAAATTGTGAATTTAATCCAATCCAATTGAAAATCCAGGAGTCATTACGTATTTAGAGTAAAATCAAAGGAGCTATACGGACGTAGCTGAGCTGATCATCAGTGATAAGGAACAAACTATCCGTATGATTACTAAATTGCGATATTTTTGCAAAATCAAATCTTTCGCCTATATATAACCTGCCGACCATCTAATTACCAAAAATGCGGGAAATTACGCCCGAGACGGTTAATATTTGCACAGTCATGATTCAAGTGAAAAATTACAATTTAATCCGTTCGCAAAGAAATCTATACACAAAAGCCTCCTGAAACATTAATTTCTTTAGGATTTCTCAAGCGGTTGAAATTAGAGAGAATTTCGGTGTACTGGGGTACCCTGAAATCCGTTACAAAATGACAGAAAAAAACAAAAAATAGTTTAAATCTGTGTTCATGAGACGTTTAAGTACAATTTAATTTAATGGCGATAAGCTGAATCCGTTATGAAGTATTATATAATTAAAAGTGGTTTAAGCTGGCTAAAATTTTGCTAATAATGTTACAGAATGAGAAATCCGTTATCAAGTCCAAATGAGATTTTAAACGTTTTAAAAAGTGTTGGAAATATAATTAAATGATCAAAAAAAATTCCCGAATCCGTTATTACGTAGATTCAATACACCGAAAAATTTTGAGTCCGTTTTAAAGCAAATAAAATCGAACATAATACATCACTAGAAAACCGAAATTCCGTGTAATTTTAAAACAACTAGAAAGTTATTTAACCATTGAAACGCACCATTTTTTAGAAAAATACTTCCAGGTAAACTTTCTTTTAATCTTCAATTAGACCGTTAAGCAAGGGAAAAATCTGTTCGTCCAATTTAATTCCATTTTCGTAAAATACAACGAAATGGCAAATAATTTGATAACCTCACAACATGCAATTCATTCCTACACAAATTTCATTTCCGTGAACGGACAGACACAGACAAAAAAATCACAAACAACTGTACTAGCTTCTCTACTTTATTTAAGTTGCAGAAATTATTTACCTAACTTTTTCCCCTCTGCATAATTTAGTCCATGAAATGAGGAAACCATAATCACAATCATAAATGCAAACAAGAAAAATTCCATTTTGTTCTCTTCGTCTGAAAGAATTACGAAGGAGATCGATCGCGATCTTCTAGAAAGCAATGAAAAATCAAGGTTGATTTGGACTTGGAATTGTGTTTTTTTTTCTTTTGGCTACTACTGAACCAGATCGTAAATTGCAATCATCAACATCATCATCGTTATCAACCCCGTCGACAAAAGACAAAAAAAAATGAGGGGCTGAACGAAGAGAAGACAAGTTAAGTCACATTTCATATTTCATATCAACCATATGCCTACCTGACTTCGTTTCGGTTTCGTTTTGGCCTGGTTTCCTTTCCACTTTGTCTTGTCCAAACAAACGCAAAAAAAATAAAAAATATTATATTTTTCATAATCATAAACTTCCACTACTAAATAGAGATAAAGGGAGATGGAATTGGGTTTTATAGAGCCGTCAAGGTGGGTTTAATTAAAATTGCACATCAATACAAAATTAAGCTTAATTACAACGGACCAAAGTTTTAAGAGCAATTTAAGTTGGTGGAATTATCTGCAATTCTTCCCAAATCCGTTACATTAATGCAGTATCTATATTAACGGATTCGTTAGTTGACCATGCATCTCTGCCAAATATCTCGAGAATTTAGGAGAAATTAAATAAGCATTCGTCGGTAATAAAGAAAATCCGTTATTATGTTGCTCGTATTTAGGAAAATCCGTTGTTTTGTTGCTCGTGTTTTAAAAAATCCGTTATATTTTAGTTCTTGCTTGGAAAATCCGTTATTGATACAGAAGTGAAAAGCAAAATGGAATTCCGGTTTGCTTCGATTAAATTCGCTTGATTTAAAAACAAATGATATTGTCCGTGGAACACTGGAAATCCGTCATATATTTCTGAAGCTGTTTAAAATCCGTAATTATTTCAAGGGAGGAACATAAATTCGTCAAAGGAAAAACATCGAAAAATGCTAAATTACTTATTTTCAAATTACATAAACTCCATATGTTAAATTAGGTTTTCTTAAAATCCGTTACATGAATTAAAGTACTACTGTTAACAATCGTCTTAACAATAATTAACTTCAGTGGTAGTGGCATCAATGATACTGCGAAACAAACAGTGTAAAACCCAACTTTCTTTGAACGCCCGTATCTACTCATTTATAAATATGTCGTTATCAAGTTGAATTCATGTAGCGGCAACTGACAAGCAAAAGTATGAAAAGCCGTCATCAGTCAAGCCAAAGCCATGCCACTCAATCAGATGTTGCACCAGCAGTTTTACCTTTTTGATAATCCTGACGATCACGATTACAATTGCGATCATCATTATCATGTTCTCCAGCTCTCCATATTCCAGCAATTTATTTAAGCATTCCTTTACCTTGTTACAGCTACACAGCAGCTTTACCTTTTTGATAATCCTGACGATCACGATTACAATTGCGATCATCATTATCATGTTCTCCAGCTCTCCATATTCCAGCAATTTATTTAAGCATTCCTTTACCTCTCGCTTCTCCGCGTCTGAAAAAACAAATTAGGGGTCATTATGGGTAGTAAAATAGTGGTTGAGGAAAAGCATTAGTTAATTACAATTTATTAGACCAGACTTCTCATATTACATCATATCATATCATATCATCATCCTAACACAACAACAAAACAGGAGCGGGGGTAATAATAGACAAAGAAAATGTAGGAAAAAAACTTTGTATTTTAGGTTACATGGTCGGTAGGAAAAAAAATATTTAGAGGAGGAAAGTATTGTACCACAGACCTATATTACTTTGATGATTAGGGAATAAAATCAAACGATTCATCGATTCCGCGTCTGAAAAAACAAATTAGGGGTCATTATGGGTAGTAAAATAGTGGTTGAGGAAAAGCATTAGTTAATTACAATTTATTAGACCAGACTTCTCATATTACATCATATCATATCATCATCCTAACACAACAGCAACAGCAGGAGCAGGGGTAATAATAGACAAAGAAAATGTAGGAAAAAACTTTGTATTTATGTTACATGGTCGGTAGGAAAAAAATATTTAGAGGAGGAAAGTATTGTACCACAGACCTATATTACTTTGATGATTAGGGAATAAAATCAAACGATTCATCGATGGATTTCAGGAAGAGTTAATCATTACAACCAGATTTCTTTTACAATCTATTAAGTAAGTATACCTAAACAGATTACATTTTTTGTCCAGTGGACGTCGAGTAAAAATATTTATGTGCATTTCATTTCATGTACATATTTTTTAACAGAAATTCATTACCAGATTCCAGATGCATTTCAAATTTTTACACCGTTTTCAATAGGACTTTGTAATCCCAATGTAATTTAAGTTGGATTACAGATTACATTTCGGTAATTTATAAGTAATTGGAAAATTTGAATTACGGAATTATTTGAATGGATTACTCAACTACTTACATAATTTTGGTTACGGTATTTGTCCAAATTCTTCGATTAATATTACAAATTACTTTCTGGAAAATTGAAATACAAATTACTTTAATTTCTTTTTCCGCGTGACTGGAATGAGCTTGACTCTTTAAGCGACGGAAGAGTAATCGCATTTCGCGCCATTCATTCCGTCTTCAGGTTTATTTTTTAATTGAAAAAAAATGGATGAAAAACTAAAATGAAATCTGTTTAAGTGTATTCTTCATTTGAAATTTACATTCCAATTGGATAAATCATTTTGTCCATGGTAACTCGTGTAAACCGGTGGCATTTTTCACAAATCAACATTCTCACATTGTCAGTTATCTCCGCCGCCTAAAAATAAAATTCCCTGAAATCAATACGATATAAAACTGATTGTGAGATGAAGTAAACAAAATTTTACATGAAATAACGTCATTTAATTTCAAATGAAATTTTTTGTGAACGTATAAAATCGACAAGAAGTGAAATTGACTGCTTTTTGCATCCTAAAATGGGCTTCTCACGACATGATTTCATACACTAATTTCATGTCCTGGATACATTTACATCACATATACGTGCGGTGGTATTGGTGGTGGTGTTGTGTAGTGCAATGTGATGTGATACAATTATCTCAATCTAATGGACCCAAACGAAACAACATTTGTGTAAAAAGAAGTCACTCACTCACATGACCAGACTCGACTGGACTTGTTGAAGAAGGAAAAACGCTTTGATCTTCTGTAAAAAACTCCAATTCGCTTTGGTGGTTTGGTTTTACCCTGTTTTGCCAGGGCACATTTGTGATTGTGATTGAATCTAAATTTTTTCATTGTTTTACGACCAGTGTAGATTATCCTAAATGATATGGAATCATGAAAACTTGATTAACTTGCAATCACAATTTGCTTTGCATGATTCTTGATTTCAACTAATTTCAAACAATTTTTTGGGTTTGAATTTGGACCTCTGCCTCTGAAAACTTTTTCTACTTACTTCCGTGCTCTTTAGATAGCCGAAGCCTAATAGCATTTTATCAACTATAATTATGTTATGAATGATTGTAAATTGTAAATCGTAGCTTATGGCTTGAGCTTTTGTCTTATTTTTTCAGTAATCGGTGTTCTGCTTCTCTTCTGACTAGACTCCAGTTGTACTAGTCCACCGGGCTTTTTAGAGACGCTCATTATCATCATCATAAAACCAAATAAAACATGAGAAATATTTTTCCTCTGGGGAATTATGACTACATTAATGATGGAAAATGAATTTTTATGACTTTGCCACACCGAAATAAATTCGGGTATATTATCAGAGTTGGATTAGTTTGATGGGTTTTAAGTGGGGGATATTAAAATTTATTTTACGGAGAAATCGTTGGATTTTGAAGTTAAAATCCGTTAGTATGGCTTAAACGGCTTCTGAGGTTTTACATAGTCCGCAGGTGGACGGGAGAAAGACTTCATTGAGCAAAATAATTCAATTCGTCTGCCCTGCCGTGGGTATTTTAAGGATTTATTTTGTTTTCGTTGGAAACTTAAGATCAAATTTCACGTTAAAGCAAATATACGTAAATTAGTCACTCCAAGTTGATACCCATGGGGGTTTGAATATAATTTTGTGGGTAAAATTTCGTTGGGAAATTTAAAAAAAAAACTTATTTTAATTTGATTTGCCCAGCAATACAGAGAAAATCCCAAAATTCTGCGTTCCTACCTGGGTTTTTTTTCTATTCAACCCAATTCTATGCCATCCCTGATCTCAATTCCAAACTTTAGTAAATGCAGCAATTATAGGCAATTGGCATTGAATTTTCATTTTTATGAATTATTAGTGAATCTACAACTTCCGTCTTGAATACAGCACTTTTCCTTTAACTGAAGCAAACCATATTCACAATCAGAGTCAGACGAGCAATTATTAATTAAATGTAGTGAAGTAAAAGTGCATAGTACAAAAAATGTTGTATGTATTTCGTTTTCTTCAAAGATATTTTTATTATTAAGACATTGCAATCTTTCACTAAAAAAAATATTTCTTTGTAATAACTTGATCTCAAAATTAATTTTTAAAATCAATAAAATTGCAATGGTATTTTGATTCTTAAAAGAATATGGGTGATCTAATCACTAACTCCCAAGATTATTTTCAGAATCTTCGTCCTTGCTTAGTTTCCACAGGCAATAAAAATCGGGCAATGGCAAATAATTCACTGTGATTTGGGAATTATTTAATAAAAAGAAAATTTTCTAAAAAGTCCAAAATTCGTTATAGCATTTCCTGCACTGCTGGGCTACTGATATGAATTGAGCTGATTTGGTAGAAATCCGACGATTTCTTAAATTCTTCATCAAATCTGTATCAAGACCAGTGAATGATAACCCTACCTTGTTTAATAGGCTTTGGACATTTCTCGTTCTCACGAAATCAGTTGTTACCGCAAAAATCAAAGGTCCATTTTATTGAAAACTTTACCAATTGAATTCGTGATATCAGCATTCCCATTTAAATCATGTACAATTATATTTTAATAAAGTCAGAGATTGGAATGCAGTGGGTTTTAAAGAGCTTGTGGGTGGGTGGATTGGGTACAAAAACGAATCCCCAATAACGTATCCAGCGACTAAATATTGTATCTGAACACAACATGAAGCCCGACGACATTCCGTATCTCCAACCACCTATGGGACATAATGTCCGCGAAAGATTTTTTTCGCAGGCCTTATCAGAGTGGTGAAGTATGGAATTGTTAAGTGTGAGATGTGAGTTTATGAAATGCATGTTTACAATTACATAGATTTAAAAAACCAAATCCCGATGAGACTATATATTATCCAGAGATGAAGATGGAAATTACTCGGGGTAAAAGTAATTGAAAACCGACAATTGGCTTTAATGTGTATAAATATTTCTGAATTTTCACCGCTTTACTCTTTACAACTGCATTGCTTTTTAAACCCATTTTTGTCCATAAAATGCATTTTTACCCAGTTCGTTCTTGTTTTTCTCCTGCCATTAAAACTCATTTTTTCCCCACAAACAATTTTAAAATGACACATTTTAATGCCCGTTAAATTAGCTAGGAACACTTTCATTATTTCCCACAAAAACTCAGGGTTTTCGTGTATTTATTCAGCGAGAGGAATTATTTTCGATTGATCTCTGTTTATCAGACATTCGATATTACCTATGGTAAAAACGACCACAATTAAAACCCAAACTTGGATAAAAACGAGATTTCATTGAAAAAATAATAATTACCGATTTTTTCCCCCATGTAATCCAACTCTTTCCTGATTTATCCGTTTCTACCCGGTTTACTTACTTTCTGCCATTTTTCTAACCCTGTCAGATAAGAGCTCAAGCTTGATCAGTTTTTACATGTAGCGTATTTTAACCCACGGGCCATTGTGTTAATCAATAAAACTTCTCTAATAATTTCGTTTGTCTTCCTCCCCAACAACAAACTACTGATGTGTCTAAATCAAATATGCAAAAATGCTACCTCTACTGAATTGAATTTGACTAGACACCAACCATCTTCAACTTCTTTTGTTTGTCTTTGTCATTAGGCATTAGGCATTAGTCAAGCCAGGTTTTTTGTTCAAGCTTTGCTTGCCTTTGTGGTTTGGTTTGGTTTGTTTTTGTAGTGGACAAGACAAGACAAGACAGGTTTATATTTGTAAGTTCATTTGCAGATTGCAGACTTCATCATCGCAATCAATCATTTCATTACGACGCGATGTACTATGCATTCGATTCCAATAATGATGATTATGGACTCACTCGCTGATTGCTCTATTACATCCCATATTTTTGTAAAGGTAATGTATTATTATATGACCAAATTATGTATCCATTTTTATCATTTCTAATTCCCTGATGCAAAGTTCATTTATTATTAAATATTTGCATACACAGAAAATGCCCAGCCCCTTCTGCTACTTCTACCGCTGTCTAGTCTGAAATTACTTGATTGATTTGATAGAATTTTTTTATGAAGAAAGTGCCACTTCTACTGTTACAAATATCAATACGGCTTCTGCAAATTATGCCTGAATTTTTACAATTAGTGAAACATTAGAGGATAATGTCATTTCGAATTTCGTTTTAGAACCGTTTCGTTCCGGTATTAATTTCGGATCAGTTTATTATAGATAAGGTACCGTCATTTGAAAAAGTAAAAAAAATGATCGCATTTTTCTGGAGAAATTGGTTATGCAAAAATAGTAAATCGAGATTTACTTTAAGCCTGGTACACTGGAAGAGAGTTATTTGTCAACAGCATTTTACTACTATTCCGACGTTTGGGGCAGTTCTTAAACGAGTTCTTAAAACAATTTGTGGAACACTCAAGATCAGTATTTATTGTGGTAATGGTGAAATAAAATTTTGAAATTGTGTGAATTTCTTCGAAAGAATTTTTGTGGGGATTACCTCCGTGATAACTGAAAAATATATTTAATAAAGCAACTTTGGTGAATTAATTTTCTTATTTTACCGGTGGGAAAAACGATTTTCAATAAGAGATATTCGAGATTTACTTTAAGCCTGGTACACTGGAAGAGAGTTATTTGTCAACAGCATTTTACTACTATTCCGACGTTTGGGGCAAACGAGTTCTTAAAACAATTTGAGAACACTCAAGATCAGTATTTATTGTGGTAATGGTGAAATAAAATTATGAAATTGTGTGAATTTCTTCGAAAGAATTTTTGTGGGGATTACCTTCGTGATAACTGAAAAATATATTTAATAAAGCAACTTTGGTGAATTAATTTTCTTATTTTACCGGTGGGAAAAACGATTTTCAATAAGAGATATGGATATTGCCTGGTAAAACGATTAACCTCTAAAACTTAGGTAAAAATGGGTGCACGGACAATATAAATGGTTTATAATGACTAGACATATTTTTCCGGTGCTACCGAATAATCCCCCATGCAAAAATCCACCTGACCAATAATCCACCCCCAATAATCCACCCCTACCAATAATCCACCTGCCAATAATCTACCCAACTAAATATCATATTCTCAACAAAGCTAATTTACCAAATACATAACAAAACTATTTTTCTTTCATCCAGCAAGCATGAAAAATGAAGTGAACACTGAATAAA
>JAHZMX010000732.1:0-12285 GCA_027743895.1 Seira musarum | reverse complement strand
GTAATAGCTTCCATGCAAATAAGAAAACTTAATCATCAGAATGTCGATGATATACATAGTCATTTTTGCAGATTCCGTCAATATTGGCCTTTCTAAGCATCTACGTTTTGATTTGATTATTCTGCTGATTGGACATATAAGAACTAGACTTAAAATGCAGTTGCATGCATTATAAATCAATTATGTTTTTAAAAATCTTGAACAGAGCGTAACCTTTAAAAATTAACTGAAGTTTTATGAATGGAAATCAATCTGATGTCGATGCATCAAAAAATTGCTGACTTTACAATAATGCAAAATGTGAACAAAAACATTCTAGATCGCTAGATCAAGCTCACTCCAAATTAACTCCTACAAATAATATTGCACTGGTGGGCAATGTGATCCCATCAAAAGCTGTGCGACAAGTTAAATACGTACGATTAGTAATGTCAAAAAAATGCAATCGAGTAACGAATTAAATTATTAATAGAAATGTGTACATGAAATAAGTACGACGTACATAATAAATTAATCATTTAGAATACTAAATACCTAAAATGAGGCCAACAAGTCTATCCTATCTGATAGATATTAGTCATTTAGTATTCCGAAAGTTCTTAGAGTTTTAGATTCAGATCTAAGATTGTCGGAACATTAACTGAATTCCTCTTCAAAATGTAAGAATGAAAAAATAAGCCATAATTTGATTGGCTTTTTATTTTTTCAAGCCACCTAACTTATTTGTACACTTTTTGATTAAGGTTTAACCTATTAAAATGTCTCAACTGTGCAATCACTGTCGCCACAATTTCATTTGTTTTGTCGCAACCTAAAAACTCAGTGTATGCAACTACCGCAGTGAAAACGGACTTCTGTTATCATCACAAAGACTGCGATCCGACTACCTGGGGAGGGGAATGCAATGGAAAGCGTCAATCTCCAATAAATCTCCCCGTCATACATAGCCAAGAGTACTATCAACTTCCTTGGATAAATCTCAGGATCATGGGCTACCACGGTTCCCACTTTCGTTTACGCAACAATGGACACGCTATATCAATTGATTTTGCCTCTGGGGACGATGGAGTAAATGAAGGACCGACCAATTTAACCTTTCCTTTTCCAGAACCAGTAGCTTCAAATTACGACCACATTTTTGATCGGACTCCTCTACAATATAAATTTAAATCTGCGCATTTTCATTGGGGAGTTAATGATACCGCCGTGGGTTCTGAGCATTGTATCGCAGGTCTTTCAGTTCAGTGCAATCAAATTAAACTTTCAAAAGGTGGGATACAGAATTCATTTTCAAAATTGGTCCTTTTTGTATGCAGGTCACTGTTCCGCGATGGAGCTTCATTTTGTTCATTTTTTATCCAAATATGAAAACATTAGAGAAGCCGTATACTCCAAGGACCCGAATGCCTTAGCCGTTTTAGCGATACTCATTGAAGTGAGTCCGTTCTACAGGCATCCGAATCCCATTCTTGCACCAATTGTTGAAAACCTCGACAAAGTTAAGATTTGCGATCATGACGCATCCGTAGAAATTGACAAATCTTTAGATTTTACAGCACTCTTTTTCGAAGAGGTTCCCCCTGTCGTATACAGCTACAAGGGAAGCCTTACCACTCCTCCATGCAACGAAATTGTCAACTGGTTTGTAATGAGGAAGCAATCATATGCATCACATTCCGACCTTGAAGCCTTTCGAAGAGTAAAAGACAGTCATAATATCACTTTGACCGAAAATCATCGACCTCTTCAGCCGAGAAATGGGAGACAGATTCTGGTTTCGAAGGTTGCTCCATGGGACTAAAAAAAATGCTTCAATATTAAATCTTGCATGCTAAACAATAATGTTAGCGACTTAAATAAATAATAAAATAACGAAGAGACTGCATATCTTACATACGTAATGAAATAAGACAATTCGCAAACTCGAAATATTCATTGAATTTCAATATGTTTTCATGTTTAATCTAAATCTATGTAATCAAGAAAGCCGTTAGATTTAAAAAAAAACAGAAACCGAGCAGACAGATGAAAAATTCGTGTAATAATATGCCATTTTGTTTTAACAATTTTAAACGAGTTTCATCAAAAAAATTTTTTTACTCAACTTAAGAGTACTTATAAGATTAAATGGGGGTGAGTAATGAATTTAATAAAACAGTTGACAAAAGGCTTTTTAATCTGCACAATTTTTTTCAGAAATACATTTTAGGTTTTAATTTGAATATAATATAACATTTAATCAATTTACGGCGCATTTTTCTTGTAAACAATTTATACAATTAATAATATAAACATCTCGCTCAAATATTCATTCACTCAATGCATGCATCTAACGTTAGTTTAAATAGAAATTTGACAAGGATTTTGACACTTTTGGCTTAAAATCTGACTTTTCTGCTGAATAAGCTTTACCATTCAACAAACATCAACGAGATCAACTAATTTCAATAAATATGTTTTAATATCTTCAGTTATTTAAGCTAAAACAAAAATTAAAATTTCGAACGTGCTTTTGACGACTGGTTTAGACGAAGGGTTTTTTGACAGGTAAAATTTCCTTTCGATGTGCTCCGTTTTTTTGGCCTTACGCACACAGATCGTTAAGAGTACAAATACAGAATAAAAGCTAATATTAATATCACTCATCAGTTCATGTCGATAGCCATTTACACCCACTTACTTGTTTAAAAACTTTTAAAAAATTGAATGAATAATATGCATAAAGCTAATAATTATTAATTATTTGAGAAACTTGCTCGTCGTTGTTCATTTTGGGGATAATCTTGACTAGGAGCCTAGTATAGCTTTAAACGATTACAATGGATAATTTATTTTTATTCAAAAGTACTCGTTAAAATACGTATAAAATTGATTTGAGCGCCTTTATTACCACTCTTCCTATGACTATAACTATAAGTAAATATATCTAGTAAACTTTTTTGTCTGATAAGCTTGAAGGGGAAAATACATAATAATAAGATGAATTCGAAAGCCTTCCAAGAGTCATATTTTTGTAATTTTAGATTTCTTTGAACGACTTCTCAGGATCGTTCTTATAAATTGTTTTCCTTTCTAAGTGTCCCAAAGCTTTCCATCGTTGACGGAGCAGGGACCTTCGGATTCCTCAGCGTGCCATACCCACTATTTCTCTCAATTGTTGTAATCGTAACTTCAGGACTCATGTAGCTTTGAGGGGGTAGGGGCATTCCGACACTTTGAGGATCATCTAACCTCGCCGCTGCCGCTGTGCTCGTTATCGTCAAGTCCATGTTGTTGTGAGTGTGATCAGGAGAGGTGAAATCATTGCACAAATCTGGGTGCTTACTCAACGTATTTTGATGATAATTATATCCATGGTTTGACACAATCATGTTGTTCGTACCACCTCCATGCAGGTGGGGATGATGATGATGACTTCTCAAGGTGTCATGATGCGGATCGTGTGGGTTATGAAGATGATGATGGTTATGGGGATCCTCATCTCTCCCCATGAATGGACTGGGTTCAGCACGATGGAAAGTTATCGTGTAGTGGTTTGGTGGATACTGTTAGGAAAATAAATTAGGTAAGATTATCTTAATTAATTAATTAAGACTCTTAATTAATTAAGTACTCACCTTTCTAAAATATGCCGCCATGTCAAAGAGAGCAGCCAGCTCGGAAAGTGAAAAACTCAAGAGAAATAAATAGAAGGAGAATCCGTATTTATATTTGTAAAATGTGATCAGTCGCTTTTGGTGGTGAGAGTAGGGAAGATTTGCCTCAAACTCGGAACCAATCTGGGATACGAACGTTAGCAAAGCAGTGGCCTGACAAAGTCCTAGAAAAAGATTTTAAAAGTGGAAAGAAAATTAAAAATTATACTCCTGCTTTTAATCTTGATATCAGCCGACTGAAAATAATAAATTATTTAAAAAAAGATAAGGTAGTCAAGAACTTACCACCCAGAATGAGCATACTAGCCTCAACAATCTTCTTATTCTTTGGACAAAAATGTCCAAAAGTGAGAGAGAGGAAGGAGGCAGTCGTAAAGAATACTGAGAGTCCAATAAAAGGGAGAGTGAACCTGCAACATAACAAATTTCCTTTTTAGAAACATGCCTCATTAATAATGTAGGTGAAACGCGATATCCTCCGCTTTCGTCGTACTTATACTCGAGAGCCTAAAAACTCTTTTCCTCCTTTCTCAACCTCTCAAAATACCCTGCCTGTAAAAAGATGAACGTAAATTAAGTTTTATCCCATTTCCTCTTACTCTGACTTGACTAAACTTTTCAAAACTCAAAGGGTTTTATTGCTCCAAGGGAAATGATAAAAAAAATCTATTCCAGAGTAGAAACTCGACTCGCGTTCATTTCATTCTGATTCCCTCTCTTTTTTTTTGTTTTAAGTGCAAAAACCCAGTTAAAATATGAAATGGCATCTGCCCTGGCAAATGCCATGCCAGTACTTTGCCATCACTATCACCATAATCTTTTCTCCACCCTGCCAATTTTCGAGAAGGGAACCTGAGCCATCATGTATTTTATCTTAATCCGCCCACCCATTTCTCTTCTTCTAAGGGGAAAGAAGGTTCGTTTTCAGCCTACAGCTTCGTTACTACTCATTTTACTTTGCTTATTTTTCGCATTATTTCATCAGAGTCAATCTTGCGTTTTGCAAATAACCCATTTGCATATTAATATTTTCCCTGTCATGTACAAACTCAGCGGCAACAGAAACCGCACATCACACAAGAGAAAGCCATGACTCATGAATCAAGAGTAATTTGGCCGTCATCGTCTACCTTACCTCGTCAACTAACAACAATCTCTTGCACACGCTTTCTCCAGTTTTTTTTTTTTTTGGTAGTCTCTCATGCATAAAGATCACATTAGCATTTTCGCTTTGGTTCCAGGAACAAATATTGCAGTTTTTAGAACGTTCCGTACGTGCTTCCCCAAGAATTTTATTAAATGTTTTACATTTTTTTTTCTTTCCATCTCTACAAGAGCAGCTAATGTGGAGGCGAGAGTCGAGAGCTTGTGTCTATATTTACGCAGAAAATTCAGCGAAATTTATTGCTAAACGAGGCATGAACTCATTCTTATTACGAGAGCAAGACAAAGTCCCTGCCTCCTCCGCGCCAGGAAGGACTGGAACAAAGTAAGCGATTCAATTCTCGGCATAAAATTAGAAGGAAAATCACGGGCTAAATGGTAAATTGTGAAACTATCTGTAGCTTTGATTCCATTACAACCACAGCTTCCACTTTCAACCAACCACAATTTATGAATGCTTCCCATCCCATAAATGTTCTGTGAAACAAAACGGAGTTTTGAAGCGAGAAAAAAAAGGATGTTCAATTCAATGGAGCTGAGGCTTTGGCTTGAGCTCTTTTGCCATTTCCATAAAGCTCACGACTTTGGACTTTTTTCGACTATCATGCTTTTTGCGGATTCAACGAGCCAAGGAAGGAAGGAAGTGCCGGTCTGAGTCATAGTCACAGTTATGGAATATTTAGGAGCCATATTATGATGTATGCTTAAAGCCATTATGGCAACGCCGTAGAGCCAGATCCTAAAGAGATAACGACCCTTTATGGAACAGTGAAAATGGTCATGGAGGACCAAACTAGAGACCGAGGAAGCACATCACATCAACATCAAACATCATCATGCAGTTTAGACATCAAGCAGGACTGAACTAATATGGTTGGTTGGAGTGAGAGAGCTAGATAATGTCTCATGATCATCATAATAATGCTTTGGCAGTTTCATCCTCTCTCTTTCTTCCTTCCAGATAACGTTTTTTTTTTCACCACAAACGAAGTAACAACCAAAAAAATTTCTTTAAATTGTTTATGCTCCCATTTGCCAAGTAGTCCGTCCATCTACCAACTTTTTCTTTGCCCTGCATTTTTTCTCTTTTGGGAGGAAGTTTAGTGAGTTGCCTACTTGCTCGACCATCATCATCTCAAAGTCAACATCGTCATCTTTCCTTTTTAGAGATCTAACAAGGGAGACGAGATGATGGAGAATGACATGTGATGTGATGTGATACGCTTTCGCAATCACAATCAGACTGTTACTGTAGGGAAAAGGGATTTTCCTTAGAACAAAAAATTCCATTACTGCTTCTTTTTCTGGAATTCATCTCAGAGCTTTGGAGAAAGAAAGCCCTTTGAAAAGAAAAAAAAAGTATTTAGACCAATGATGATGGGAAAAGTGAAATCCGACAGGACAAGTAATATAAAATATGGGAAAGTGGATTTTTTCTGGCGACTGGCCCAATGGCACACAGGACACGCTTTCTTTAGTGTCCGTCCATGAAAGAGAAATTTAATATGACCATGCCACTACTATTAGTACGATTATATCGTGGGGATCGTGTTGGCTTCCTAGTAAAAATACTTACCATAGGGTCTGCATGCAATGGTAAGTATCCCGACCGGGAAGATTTTAAGGAAGGGGGAATGACATGAAAAAAGCATTTTATGTATTTTTTTGCAAAGCAAGACGATGCGATGCAATCATGATGATGATGCCGACGACTATGACTATGACCATGTCTACGACTATGGCTATGACCCATGAGGAAAAAGAATGATGATCGCAAAGAGTGAAGGAATGCGTTCCAATAAAAAAATACTCGTGCTTGCTGAATGTTTTATTATTATTTCCAGAAGATTTTATTTTCCAGGAGGATAGTAGTGGAACTCTTCAGGAGAAAACAAATTCTGTCTTTGCTTCCCCTCTGCCTTCCTTGTCTACAGTTTTTTTGAGGAAGTTGAGAAATAAGACAAATGATCATGGAAACTCCAAGAGAAATGGGATAATGTACGTGGCTCGAGTGCGAATCTTCCTTTTTTGGCTAGGGTTCAGTTCACTTCACTCCATTGAGATTCAGGTAAGCCTAAATATTTTCTCGTGATTTTTTTCCAACTTGATTCATCTCATTTCTTCACAAAAAGAGGAGATGTATTTTTGGAACATAACATGAACATGGAAAATTCTTTGAGGTAATAAAAAACAAGTGTCGTGTTATGTCTTCCCGAGTTAGTTTGGTTTTGAGTTGGTGGGTGAGCTTTCGTGTTTTGATGCGGTTATGCAAGAATTCTCCATAGTCCAAGTTGGCACGTTCAATTTTCAAAAACAAAAAAGAAATATATATTCCCATTCTTTCTCTCATGCGAGAAGCAAAGCAAGTCAAGTCAATGTTCCGTGCATTTCCATCTCCACAAAGTAGGAATGAGTAGGGGAGAAAGGAGGAAGATGCATCACCCCAAAAAAAAACAAACAAACCCTGATTCAGTAGTAGTCGCAGTTTTAAATTTTAGTACCTGAGTTTCTCCACACAACTGGCAATAAGCTCAGTTTGTAGGGGCGGTGGCTGGCGTGCCGGAAACAAATTAACGAATCCAAAATTATACCATTCAAGTTCATGACACTCAACAGTATTTCTCTGCGAGCTGTGCACACACATTTTAAACAAGCCAAATTTTGCTCGAATAAGATGGGGTTTAGGTTCCTCATAAGGACCAAGCTTATCGAGCGACAACTCATCAATCTGAGGTTCCTGTAATGTGAGCCAGTCCGACGTAAGTACCGAACACCAGAGTACTCCTAAAGCTGCCAAGCAGCAAATTGTGCCTAGCACGGCGAGGTGCTTGTAATGTTTCTTCATTATGAACTATATATGAACTGAACCGTTTCACTTCACTTTTGAAGATCCTGAGAGTTTGAGTTCCAGGAATTCAATCAAATGCAAAAGGATTTACACACTTTGTTCTCAGTTTGTTTACATAAGTAAACACAAACACTCATCATCATCACTTCACAACACTTCTTTCTTTGTTCTCCAGAGAGAAAGGACTAAATTATACAGAGGACACGAAACGAACGACTACCACTACCACTACAAACAATCCTGAAGAATCCAGTCCAATCCAGATCAAAAGGAAAATTTAATTGGAGAAGCGTTCTACTTCTCCTATTTCATCATTGTCAGCACTTTCCCTGGGAGAAATGTCATAATGAAGGAGCGTCTGCTTCTGTCTTCTTTACAACTTTTGCTTTCACTCTGGAGTATTTTCATATTACTCCATTCGTTCGTAGTACATATTAATATTTCCCCGGTTGCTCTCACTCAGAATAATAAAAATGTTTGTATGTATCTACTTTACTGGAAAAGTTCTTGTTTATCCGACGTTCCCGGAGAAAAAAAAATATATTATCTAATTTTATTGTGCGGAATTACTTACATGACTAGAGAGACTAAAGAGGACTGGAAAGCTGTCGTTCCTTTTACTTCTCTTTTCTTTGTAGGAGCTTGTAGGAGGCAGGAGGATGATGACGATGACACTAGAGGAGAAGCTCCAGTTCGAATGATCCTGCAAAAAACCTAAACTTTCTCATATTGCACTCGACTCGACTAAGCTTGGGTTAACTTTACTCCACTCCAGTCAACTTTTTACAACTCGAAGCAGAACACAATCACAATTAATTTATGGAGAAGAAGTAGGAAGAATGTTGATGATTACAAGTGAAAAGAGGAACGTATGTTGTGGCTTGTCTTTGCAAAAAAACACTAAAAAAGTTTGAAGTTTGGAGGAGTGATGATGATTATGATGAGGGATATGAGGATGCCTCCAAAAGTCTTAGTCATCTAAGCAAAGCTTGCATATTGTGAGAGTGTGTGCTTTCCGGGAGAATATCCAAGTGAATGAATTAAATAAGTGAGAGAGAGAGACAAGAAGAAGACACAGAGGTACAGAACAGAACCAGGAGGACGTATAACACTCCCTCACACTCTTTTCACACTTTTTGAGTCACTCACTTTTCACACAAACCAAACTACAGACACATTCTGAGACTCGCTCGGAGCGAGAAGTTAGCAAGCTGGAAAGAGTGTGCACAAAAGTACAATTATGAAGTAGCTAGGAGCACATACATAAGTAAAGCAGCTCTACTTCTACTCCGGTCCCCGGCTTTTTTTATCCAGACAGGGAGAAGAGGGAGAGAAGAGGAGATGGTGAAATAGTGATGATTACGATGATGATGGCTCCGGTGACAGCGAGAAAATCGCAGTATAGAAAAAAGTTATGGGATGGGATGCGTAGTATAAAAAAAAGAAAATGATGTTCAGTTTTTCAGATTTTAGTAGCAAAAACTTTGTGTTTTGAGATGACAAGCTTAGAGTTACTGCAACTTTCTCTGGCCAAGACTCTGATGATGAAGTAATCCTTCTAGGGAAAGAGTGATCTGTTATCACTGGACTCACTCGTCAATCAGTCAATGCACTGAAGCGATGAAATGACTTTCTATTCTATGACTAGAGAGTTGAGTTGAGATTAGTAAAATGGATAAAAAAGCGTGAACGAAATGGATACATGGAATGAGGAAATAGAGATGTGATCTTTCCCTCACTAATACAATAGACACTGTATCATATCCGTCCCAGATCCAGACTGATCCTTCCAGCTTCCCGTAAAGATTCCTACTGAGCTTGGAGTCCGTTGGTGACGGAGAAAAACAGAAGCAGAGAGTGAAAAAAATTGTAGTAGGATGAATGCCGAAGGGTTTCTCTTTTTCTCAATTCGTTCACATCACATCAGTGTGGAGGCAAGCTCAAGCTTGAATCCTTTTTTATGATTTTTTTTTCTTCCCTGTTTTTCTGTTCCTCTCTCTGGCCAAGGCTCATCATCATTGTGAAGTTGTAGTAGAAGTAGTAGTAGTAGAATAGCATCCAAATAGAAAAGGGTATTGCTCTTAGCTTCGAGGTAGCGAAATTTTTATTTTGATATAGGAGAAGAGCAGAGTTCAAAAACTTTTGGGAAAAAAGTTTACGGGGTACCAAATGGTAAATTCAGCACATGTCCAGCACACAATCCATGTGCTGGTTCCACCCTGCATAATTGCNTATGCCCCATATCGTACGATGATTGTTTCATTTTGTCAAAAAATTAAGCTGATTTTGGACATATCCCATTTGGTGCGCTGAATTACTCATTTGGTACCACGCGTCATTCCATGCCAAAACTTTTCCTGGATGGAAAAGAGGAAGAAGGGAACTAACGTAAGTAAAGTAGCTGGATTGCTTTCATGCTTCTACCAAATATAACATGGATGCTGTTCTGCTCGCACCAATTTGAGAATTCTCGCTTTACTTGGGTTTCCAGCATTTCATTTTCTCGCGTGGTAAAATCTATTCACTTTCTTTATTCTATTCACAACTAACAATTGGGAAATGCAAAGAAATCTTGCATGGTAATGGTTCGATCAGCTCAAATGTTTCATCCAAACGATAAATTTGCTTATCGCAATGTGCTATGAAACTAATCTATCGGTCCAAGATAACATTTGATGCATTTATAACATTTTATTTAAAAATTTAAAAATAGGTAGCAAATAAAATTAGATTAAACTTCATTGTTAGTATAGGACAAACTTTACTTCTTAAATAACCCGCAATGACATTTCCTTGTGAGCGAAACAGCCTCTGTTTTGGGTAATAATGATGCTGACTTGGCTGGCTGGAGCTAGCTGGATAGTTAGAATTGGACGAACTCGGTTAGAGTATAGAAGTGAGTAAGTAGTAGGAGGAATAAAAAACTTTTACTTTTGGCTTTGCTTCCCTGCGCAATTTCCCTTCCTTCTTGCTTCTAGGTTTACCAATGTGTAGCAAGCTGGCTGTATCTAGCTGTAGCGTGGCTTGACAGTTATTTTTGGTGGTACTCTAGAGGGTTCCCTTCTTCTCGGTGCATGTACGTACATACCTATTCACATTGCATGTGTTTGCTCTTATATAGCCTAGTAAACTGAATGAAGGCATAAACTTTTTTCGTGGGGTTCGTTCCCCTTCCTACATTTCTTTGTTTTCTATTCTATTCCATTCACTCTTCTTCTCCCTCAGCTTCTGAACAATAAACTGTATAAAATATACTGTAAGTATATTCAATGAGATTTTTCCCTTCCAGGTTTGAAGTTTGAAAACTTTTCTCTTCATTTCATTGCCAGGAACGAAACTGCTTCCAGTTTTCCCGGTATTTTCCCATGCTATCGGCATCTATCTCACGGCTTAAGCTTTTTTTGTAATGGATACAGCCGAGTTAATGCAAGACAAGGCTGCTTTACATACCCCACAAAAAAAAATTTTTTATTCAGAGGAAGACGGATTTTCTATTTGGAAAAAGCTGTTCATGTTCCTTCAGTTCCAGATATGTGCCTTATGGCTACAATATGGCATAGCAAGCAAAAAAAGTGAATTCATTTTATGTATTACGCATATGCATGAAATCCCATGGAAAAAATCTTGAGCTTCTTTGTGGGGGAAACTTTTTTTCAAAACTTAACTTTTGCAATTCAACTTGGAGGAAGTGAGTGTTCCTCCACTCCAACTCCATTCCGTTCTACAGAACGAGTATTTCCTGTTTCTTCGAAAATGTTTGTGTCATGGACATAGTCATGATCATGATCGTGTCCGCAGTTTTTATTCAAAATAGCAATACGCACTCAAAGATACAAACTTTTTGGTCGAGTTCTTTGAGTTTGGTGGGAAAAATAGAGAAATGAAGAAGCGATGAGCATCCAGCCGTGCAGTTATGTTATTATGCATGCTTGCCAACACCAACGAACGCCAACACTGTCAAGTCCTATTTGGGGAGAAGAACGTTTTATTGCTGATATAAAATTATATGATGATGTTGATATCTGATTTTGATCAACTTGTTCCTCTTTCCAATTTTTTTTCTCTCTCTCTCTTAGAATCATTCATGGAAAATGAGATAAAACATGATAATGATGCCGCTTCACTCCATTCTGATGGAACAATAGCATTAAACTAATTCATTCCAGTGGAAAAAGTTGAGTTTTAGATATAATAATATCTCTGTATCTGAAAGTAAAAGTGCTAAAACTTTTTTTCTGTTGTGATCGGAATGATCTTTTTTCTGGAAAATTTAAGCAAAACTTTGTTTTTGCGGAAACAAGCTCAAGCTTCTTTCCATCGAGTTTGTTGGGAATGAGAAAAACGAAAATAAAATGTGATTTGACTACATTATTATTATCTCAGGACGTAGACAGACAGACATAAGTAATACGTATGTAATAGGAAACAGACGAGTGAAAAAAAATCTGCTTAAGTGGAGGGAGATTGTGAATGAGTCAGTCGTGGTTTGGTTCGCCATCACCGATTTTCTTCCGTTCCCCCCTTCTTCCTTCCGTCCTGAAATAAAGAGTTTTTAGGTTGGAAAAATCCATGACATGACATGCTGGAAGGAAGAATAATGCATTTTGGGTTCGTTCT
>JAHZMX010000731.1:6617-23012 GCA_027743895.1 Seira musarum | reverse complement strand
AACTTGAAGTAAACTTACATCACTAAAATATTTTGTAAGGGAAAAAACATCAAGGATTTTAAAGTGCGTCTTAACTGTTTTTAAATGAAACCTTGAGGAAAATGTAATCGAATCCAGTGGGCATATGCATTATTGGATACTTGTGAAGTTCAAGGTGAAATGCAGTGCTAATTAATATGACAAACTATTCCGTAAAAGAATTTTTCGAGTCTTAAAAACAATGTAAATCTGAAGAAAAATATAAATATATGGGAGCTTAAAGTCTGAAATCATGTCATCCTGCTACCAAATACAGGCGAAAGTGATCGCCGTCATTGAAATGGTAAAAATTGATCCCATTAATAAACTGCCTACATGTCAAAATAAAATTGCTGAAATTAGAAATGACTGTGACACATCCATCTTGTCTTTTGCTGTAAAATCATGAGATGTTATCTTTCTTCTTGAAGGTGCTGTCCATCATATTCCTAATACTCCTTGGTTTTGCGGTTGTGCTAGTATCGACCCAGAGAGATAAAATTATGGAGGGATTGCAAGGCCATGATGACTATCCGCATATTAAAGAGCTCTTGGATTCATCCAGTATGAAAAGCTTCACTTTATATGTATTCCTAGGATTAAAATTCTCGTTGAATTATACCTCAAGCATAAAATCCTTTCATGCAGTATATAGAGCATGTTAAAGGTGTAACTTTGCCATTCCATATTCCATCCTAACTACCTGAAAGGGGTAAGAGAATGGCATGCAACGGGGTGAATTGAAATGAAAGCTAAAAATATGGAACAAAGGATGATTTCTATTGCTTTATGATTCACCAAATTCTGTCAATTTGAATATTTAATCATTTTGGTCGAATTTTGCGGAATCCAAAAAATTGAATGACTTCATGACATTATTACAAAACTAACATCAGAATATTTTTTTTTTAATTCTAGCAATGGAGCAAGTCAGCATTTTCATGGTACCTATGTTATATTTCATTTCTGAATTTGCGCTGGGAATCTTTCTCTACAGAAGTGCGGACAAGGTAAGATGAATGGAAAACATACTTTACATTTGTTTTGATCTGATATGCGCGCAATATGCTTGTATTGTAATCCTTCTAAATCTCCAGAATCAGCATAAACGACTCCGCATCTGGTTCACCATCACGATAACGCTGACACTGGTTGGGTAAGATCATTACTCTGCATATGAATGAATTTGTTGACAAATATTTTCTAAATGATTTCAATCTTTGGGCATAATAATCTTTTTTTAAATTCAGTGCTGTGGCGTACATTATGGAACTCATGAGAAATCCAGACTTTGCTGGCACTTCTACAATCTTCCTGGTCAACTTTGCATTTACTTTCTACTCACTTTGGGTAATTAAATAATAATATTTACAAACCAAAACTATTATCAGCTTAAAAGAGTATTGATTGCAAAATCAGGAACAATAGAATTCATTATCCATTGTAACTTGAATAGTCTCATTCCCAAATTCTTCCCCGTCTTCTGAACTCTGAGTTCACTCTATTTCATTTCTCATTTGAATTTAAAAGTGATATTATTTACTATTATTTGTACGCAAATGACGATGTTTTTTTGACAAAATAATAGTGATTCCTTTTCTTCAATTCAGGTTGTTTATAATCTCATCTCGGAGATAAAGTCTCAAGGTTATCATCACCCCACTCCATTCAACGGTTTCAACGGTTATAAGTTGTGAAGAGATATCGATTAAAATTCTTTTGTGAACTATTTTTCCCAAGCTTTTTCTGGTAATGCCAAAAAATATTGTACTTTTAGCCTTAAGTCGTTCTTTGTACTTACTCGTTGGTATTCATGATAGATCTTTATCGTTGTATGTGTAAAGCGTTTTGTGACAAATGGCATGGGTTATTGTCACTCATTGCCCCGAAACATATTTTTGGTAGATGTTACACCACACCTTGACAAGCCCTATTTTATAATAGTGATGTTTTGTATTCACATTCGAAAGACCTGACGCCTGACATAATATGTATTTTACTGGAGAATCTCAAGAGCTCTTTTGCTATTGCCATGTCTGTATATCGCTTTTGGACAAATTGACTGATTTCCTAGATTTTTCCTGTGCAAAATTAGATTAGTATAGTGGGTGCTTTTTGGTTCGCCGGGCAGGATAAAAGTAAAAGTTTAGAGAACCGAACTGCGTGTTTTATTCATATTTGTAAGTGAATTTTCATCAGTAAATTCCACTATCTCCACTAATTTAATTTTACTCTTCAATGGTCTTTTCAGCATTCAACATTACTGCTGTTGTATATATGTAAATAATATAATACAAACTATCCAATATTACTTTAGAACCTATTACATCTATCAATGTCTTGTCATTCACGGTGCTTTATAAACCAAGAAGGATTAATCAATAGCGAATCGTTTTTCTATCCAACTAAATGTACGAGTTCCCATTACATTAATAATGTAACAAATACAAATATTATTTTCTAAGTAAATACAAAAAATGAATTAAATTAGGTCAAGCGTAGGTGGAACTTTTGATGCATTTAGGCAATTTACGATGCAGGTGCAGATCATAAAGAAGTCGCAGAAGATTAAAATGCACGCATGCATTCAGGCCGGATTCCAATAATAAAATAAAAATTACATTTCTTTCATTGAATCAAAGTCTAAACGGAAAATTAATGCAATCACGTTTTTTAACTGTTGCCATTTCCCTTCCCGCGTCACTAGATTTCTTTGTAAGTAAAATATCATGTATAATTTTCATGCAAAGAAAATCTCTCCTAATTGGTAGAAAATGATACTTCTGCTTCACTCAATTCAATGCACAATAAATTAAAGGGCAAAAATACTCCTAAAAATACTTACATGATGACATGTTGTGACATTGATTGAATCAAGCAGTTCCAAGAAAAATGTCTCCGGTCATCATATTTTGTAGCTTGTTTGTCTGCCATTCTCCGCATCCTCGATTCGATCCTCCTTCCTATCCCTAAATGCATCTGTGCATGTTGACAGATTGGAAAGCTCTTCTTCAACTCTGTCATAAACCAAAATAACTGAAATTAGTTACGGGATTCGTAAACATAATAAAGTAAATGATAATCTGTATTTCAAGGTTGAAGAAAACCAGAGGGGAAGCCGGGCGGGAACCTACTAGAGAGATCTAACCCGAATTCGGGCTGTATCAAAGCAAGGGCTTTACAATTTTTGTTTTCGCCATCATGAAAGGAAATGTATATTTTATTAAAGGCAAGAGAGTCAACTAATAAAACAAGAAGAATTTTTCAGGGAGTAAATATGTACATGCCCAGCTGGAAGGATTTATGTTCGGCTTGAGAAAAAGGACTTATTAACGGTGACGCAAAAGAGAAACTACCAATAAACAACAACGTTCGTGCATAAATCTAACTCAAAAAAATCATATTCAGCAACTCAGAAATAATCGTCTGACGATGAAATACAGAACAGATCTGAAAATCTTTCTCTGTTCCATATCGGATCCGAAAATAAAGCGAAACACAGGTTGGGTTACCAGTTACGTTTGTTTTCAATAAGCGGAGATAACACAAGATTTTCGGGACAAAATATAAACAAAACAGTGGAGAGATAAAATTATGTTTCGTATGAGTTATGAACTTGAGAATATTACTCTTTCTGAAAAGTGAATACAGTTTGACTTTTCCTGTAGTTTTTCATGTCAGTTTTGAGAATCAAATCGGAGCCGACTGGTTCGGGGTTTTTTGTTGGAAGCTCAAAGTGAAAATTAAGATTTAATCAATTCTGTCTTTCTTGTATTTGGGAATGAATGGGGCAACGTGAAAAGGGTTTCCAGGATGCGGTTTTGTTGCTCTTTGGAACGACAACTGAAAGTGATTGCAATAGTGGAAACCGTGAGTGCTACATTGACATTTGTTGTGGGGATCTGAATATGTTTATTGTCAAGTCTGATTTCTGTGTTTTAGATAGTTTCCGGTCTATTTTTGACCCTCAACTTTAAAATTCTGCTGCAGCTCGTGACCGGTGATCTTGATCCGGAGCATACAAAGCAGATGGAGGCTTACGGGTTGACTAGTTAGTTGTCAGATTTAAAAAATAAATGACTGTTTAAAAGCATAAGCTTGTTCATAGTTTCATTACAGTTAATTTTTTTTAGAATCTGCATTGATCATGTATTTCCTCATACGAGTTTTGTACCTTATCGGAGAATTGCTCCTAGCAGTTTTTCTAACGTACAACGTGTACGGGGTAATTAAACCATAATTGCTCTTCTCCATTGCATTTAAATAAATATTTTTAGATCAAAATCCCAATGCATTCAATTTCTGTTTTTGTAGAGGAGCGTGAATGGTCTGATCCTGTGGTTCTTCATGACAATAATATTTTCCATTCCAAGCCGATGCTATTTCATCGGAGGTGTTCTGTGGGGACAATACTTCTACTCAACACTTTTGGTTTTCATTGCAAATTTAGCATTCACATCCTACTCCCTTGTCATTATCTGTCTTCACGTGAAGAATTTGACAAGAGCAAATTTTGGTGTGAGCAGTAGACGAGGATCCGTGACTGTAAATGAACTCACAGATACATTTTTGGATTTCCTGTGACTCGTTACCACATCCATTTTTTGTTTTAATTTCTCTTTTACGTGCTTCAAAAAATCAAAATTAATTTTTAGGTGGAGTCTACTCATTTTAATAGTAAATATTCGTCTATATTCATACCTATTTAGGGGTGGCAGCGACAACACGGGAAGCATTCCGAAATCAAGGTGTATTGTTTAGTTCACAAGGTCGTGTAATCAAATAAAATTATTAAATGTACTTGCCATTGTTCCACTGAAAAACGCTGAAATGTCACCATTGTCATCTGAAAATATTTTTAGGACGGTAATGATTTAATTGATTCAAACAAACGGGATTACTTCCGACCGAAACCGAGTCATTTTCAATTTTTCCCATTGGGGGGCTTTTCTTTCATCAGTCAACATTGAGTCATTAATTTTTTGAACTACATTAACTTACTTCAGTCAGGCAATCAAGACTAAAAAAAATGTCGTGATTCCATTGTAAGGTAATGATGTGATGGTATGAATGAATGAGAGAGTGTTTAATTATCACATACCTTTATACCTAACACTGACACAAACAATAATACCTACATATTTGTACATTCGTACAAAAAGACGAATGAGTCAAAACTCTGCACAAAAATGCGACTTCTTAAACTTGTGCCGTTGTGCTAGGTAAACTTTTATTAGTCATTTCAGTAAGATTTTATGGGTCTCTGCGTCATCATTCATCACCACAATAGATATTTTAGCATGGCAGTGTCGTGATGTCGAACGCTTGCTCGCACCTGTATTCTTCTCACAAATAAAAGTTTTGTCATCCCGTCATCATTCTTCATGCATTCATAATCACTTTCAGTTTCTTCTTATGGAATCAGAGTCAAGTGTATAATTTTTAAAGAAGTGAAGCTTTTAAATATTTGCTTTGCTTGTGTTGTGATTGTGACCGTGGCCCAGCTATTTGCCGTTGAAACTGAAACTGGGATATGAGATTTGTTTCATACCATTCAGCACTACCTGCACATTCTCTCATTTCAAGCTAGTCTGTGGATGCTCTTGAATGGCATACAGGTCCAAATGCTGCAAAGAAAATTTACTTGTGTAATTAGTGTCTCGCTACAAATAGGTTTAAAAGTTAATTAGCATTTCCAACCCGCAGCGAGAACACGCGTAGTTCTTCCAGATAAAATATTTCCGAAACACAAGACAATATACATCTATCTTGGATTCTTCCAACGTTAATTACAGTTGGCTTGTCTGATTGTAAGTCTGAATTGAACAATCGCGTTTAAACTAGTAAAATTATTCTGCGTAGGAGAACAAGAGGTTATAGTTATAGTTAAAGTATAGCGATTGCGATTGGTAAAATCAACCAGCACTGAAGGAATTAGCATTAGAACAGTGTTTTAATCTAATGACTAACCTGAAGTAAGTTTGTATACATGATCGTGTATGACTTGGAATAAATATACAGGCATTAATGATAGTGTCATCATAGCAGAAAGCTATTAGTCATGCAATTTTCTTCCTAGTATTCAAGGAAGAATCAAGCAAGAAGAATGCCTCATAAAAATACATAGCGCATTTCAATTTGCAAATGCGAATGTAAAGAATTGTGTTAAAGGAAGAAGGATCAACCATTTTTGCAAAGAATTTCGTACATTTTAATTTAAAACATTGAAATATTAGTTTTAATCAGTCAACAGTTGAGTTCTGTTTAAAATCTGACCTAATAATAACGTGAGGCTACGTTTCAAAGTGCTAGTGTTGTTTTTTAATTATATTGATCATTTAAAGCTGATTTTGAAAATAATTAAATTCCTCCAGCCCAATACCTAGGCCAACATGATGTCTTATATTGAACAGGCGAAATTAATCGCCTGGATAGAAATGGTAAATAATGAATAAAACCTTAAACAAAAATCAGACTTTAAGTGAACAAACCGTTAAATAATATCTTTCATAATTTCAGATAACTTCCGTTTTGGGCTTTTGTTTCGTAACGATTCCCACAGTATCTCTCAGCCTCAACCCCGATCTGAAGCAGTACTTTCTTGCGGACGAAAATAGCTTATTGGCAACTTTCTTTCACTTTTCGTGTAAGGAGCATAACTCTTCACTTGATGGGGTCATAAATTTATTATCTGTAGGAATAAGTTATCTTAGGGAAACCGTTTCTATATTTTAGTACCTGAAAGGGTGACCTCTGTTCTGATCCCAATTTTCTACTTTATTGGCGAGTTCATTCTGGCGGGTATGCTTTGGACGAGCGTGACATTTGTAAGTACATACATACGCTTTCAGCAGTATCTAACATTGAATGAATGTGGTTGTTGTAATAATGTTGATCGATGATCCTCATTTACCTACTTTCAGAGAAATTACTCTAACCTTCGTACTTGGTACGTCGTTACTATCACGGTCTGCATGAGTGCTCTTTACTTCTTCCTACCCGGCGTTTTCTTCACGGACGACTCCATGTGGTTCATCGTAATCTTTGCTGGAAGTTACGCATTCACCGCATACTCCGTTTGGGTTGTATATTCAATCTTAAAAGAAATGAGAGGCGAAGGTCTTCATTCTCCCATCGCAACATGGGACGAAGAGGAAGATGATAAGCTGAAACTTTAAAGACCTCTTCAAAACACCTGACCACAAATGGAGGAAAAGTTCATTTTTTTACACAGAGCTCTATCTATCCCAACTTTAATTATTTAATTATTACAGAACTACGTTGACTAATATTAAATTTGTAAAGCTCATTAAAATGTACCTTAAATAATGTATTCATTCTGAAGCTCGTCAATATACCTTCGAGATAGTGATAAAGGAACACGGTATCGTATATCACATCACACTCCATTTTTTATAAACGAGCATATCCATAAAATATTCAGAGACAAAATCCAAATAAGGTACAAAGTATTTTCCTAAAGTAGGTCCACTCTTTCCCTGGATTCCACAACATCTTTCTTCAACTTCAAACACGACATTAATTTCTAGTGCGGGTGTTACTATTACTTGTGTAATGTTATGTTTGGTTTTTTAGCCTTGTCCGGCTCTAACTCTTCAGCCTAAAAAATAATGTAGAGCAAGAGCAGAGTGAAAGTGGGAAATGTGCCACAGCTCCAGCTACTAGAACTAGAACTTGTTCAACTGCAAGCTTGTAAGCAGAAAAAGAAAGAAAGTCTTCATTTGTTGGCACAAGTACATTCTCACCTCTGCTATGGCTTTTCTTTCTCGTTTCTCCAACCATAGTAAATACATTTTATAAAGAGAATGATATCAAAAGGAAGGATACTTCCTCTTTTTTCTACATTTTTCAGCATTTTTTCCCTTTAAAGCATGCCAAAGCCGAAGCCACGCTAGGCACTCTTTTTTCGCATTGCAGAAACAATTTTTTTATGTCCGTTAAGAAGAAGGTCTTTTAACATCCCCTCTATGACCATTAAGGCAGGAGCTATTGACGTGTAAAGAACATGCGGACGGGACGAGCTCATAATTTTTATTATCCATGTTCTCAAAAATTGTTACATTTTTCCGTCCTTTAAAAAGAAGACACCGTCATAGCTCACCGGCATAATAATGGCAGGTTGTAATAATAATAACGTGATATTACATAGCGCTACACTCACAATTTTCCGTGGAACGACAAGCGTTGGAGAAAAGGTGTGGAATGTTTACCTGCCAATCATAAAACGGACTTGTAAATGACTGTCGTATCGGGGAGAGTAAAAAATATCAGAGGTCTTCTTCGTCAAAAGTTTTTTTTCCTGTGCTTTCTTTCCACTTAAATGTTTTTCATGCTTTACCTCAATCCAAACTCATTTCATTTCATTGATTGCTTTCATTGGCGGCGGTGGTGGTGGTGGTGGTTGCAGTGGCTACCCGGCCCAGTAAGCGAGGAAAGGAAAAGCGTGAAAGTTTTGTTTGTGGCACCGAGTTGGATTGGAAAAACGTCTGAAGAGGATATAAAGAATTGAATTGGTGAATTGTGGCTTGGTCAGTCGGTTTAGTTTAGATTTTTTCATGATATGAAGGAATCCGATCCAAAAATGGAGTTACACGGGAATTCGAGTCGTGTAGCCATGTAATATAATATCTTTGCTGATAGCTACATTTATTATCTTCACTGTTCTTACCTCACGAACAAGGCATGGACGTGCTGCTGGTGCGGTGCTGGCAAGGGACGACGGAAGTTCCAGAGGCTGCTCTAGATTTGAATAAATGATTATAAAGAAAGTGACCTGAAAAGTGGGAAAGTTTCATTGGAATCGTATTCACATGCAAAAGCAAACCGGTCTTAATAATTGCTCGAGAACACGCACAAACAAACAAACAAATATTCAATAGTTTCCCTGGACTGGAATATGGGAGACACGGAAGAACCGGCCCGACCAGAGAAGGCATATTGTTGCAGTAACTACCCACAAACGGAAGCCGGTTACATTGCCAAGTTTGATTTGGTACATACAAACAAAAAAAAAAATGCGTGCATGATTTATAAGATTTTTTTTCTGAGTGCATTAGTGATTAACTCTGTGGGGATTTGACAGGTTTTGCTGCTGATTGGACTCGTAACATCTATAATTTCTATTGCTGCAGTTGTCACTGATGTGGATCCACCACCTCCAAAACCAGGACAGAAAGAACCCATTCCACTGATTTACAATGAAACCATTACGAGTGACCCTAGCTTGCTGCTGATTGGACTCGTAACATCTATTATTTCTATTGCTGCAGTTGTCACTGATGTGGATCCACCACCTCCAAAACCAGGACAGAAAGAACCCATTCCACTGATTTACAATGAAACCATTACGAGTGACCCTAGCTTCTTTTTCTATTGGTCCAGTAAGTCATAAAATATGAAATTCAGATTTTTAAAATGTTATTGACTAAATTTTGATTTCGTCACTTCAATTTTACCAGTTCCCTCGCAGTTCGTCGTGCTGGCCATATTACTTGCAGGATGTTTGATCAGATTAATTTTCACGATTGTGTTGTTGATAGGAGTCTACAAGGTTAATATCTAGTCTTAATTTTAATTTCTAAAATTTTCCAATAGTTTTCTAAT
Source organism: Seira musarum (assembly GCA_027743895.1). NCBI lineage: Eukaryota > Metazoa > Arthropoda > Collembola > Entomobryomorpha > Entomobryidae > Seira > Seira musarum. The sequence goes on along the minus strand of JAHZMX010000731.1, from coordinate 13,370 downwards.
TATTCATGTGAAATTAAACAGAAGAAGCATGGGCTCCTACTTGTATGGTTCATATCAACGATTGTCTATGTCCTGATCGTCGTGATAGTTGGGATCATTGCTACTGCTTATGCCAGCGGCAAAGTACTGTTTAGTGCGGTAATTGTGACGTATTTCTTGTACAAATGGTAAAATAATACGGAAAATACTTTATTCTTTAGAGCTGAAATAGGAATTGGGGCAAGTTGACACAACCTTGACTTTTTTCTTCGTTGTAGGTATTGCCTTTGGATTGTGAAATTGCTGATGAGTGAGATCAGAGGGGTTCGAGAAGGATACACTACAAATCAATTGGAAGATTCGGGAGAGATTGAACAAGCTAATAACTTAATGCCTAATTCAGACTCATTTACTGTGGATAAGTTTTGATGTGATACTAGTAAGTACGTACAATTAGACTGTAGTAAGGAAACAAAATAGCGATTTGATATGGAAAAGATTATATCATTGTCTGATTTGCATATTGATGATGGTAAATGTCTTAAGTTGTCGGGATCCAATTATGAATTTGTGATTTTGCCATCATGTATGAAACTCTTAAAAGACTAAAAAATAAAGATATGATTGTGTACATGTAATTTCAAAGCTTCACACGTGCTTTTTTATGTATCTTTCTTGTCGGGATCCAATTATGAATTTGTGATTTTGCCATCATGTATGAAACTCTTAAAAGACTAAAAAATAAAGATATGATTGTGTACATGTAATTTCAAAGCTTCACACGTGCCTTGTTTTATGTATCTTTCACATTCATCATTTTTGTAATTTCATGAAACGAAGGGTTTAGTACCTTTCTAGAAGCAAAGGATGTCTTCAATAATGCCACTAAAATATTTTTAGAAAACCAGGAAAATCCGTCTAAAGTGTGGACTGTCAAGCCTTTTTATCTTTCAAGTAGGTTTAACTTGACATTAGATGTCTATTGCATTGTAAGATTTTATTTTATACGGCATGCTTATGGTATGTATCTAAAACGATCAGAATGACAGTTTGGGTCCCAATACCTTAAAAAGAATACTTCCATCACCTAGAGCAGGTGTAATGAAGTGGAATATGGTAAGCCTAAATCATTCGTGTTATTCAACTTTTCCTTATGTGTCATTCATCTTAAAACTTGAAATGGTTTACAATTTGAACGAGGCTTCCTCAAAGCTGAAAAATGATGATTGTAAGTGGAAGCCTACGTGTTTTAATATTTGCAATATTATTCATCAAGAACTCATGTAAGTATGCTTACCTGACCTACACTACCTCGTTTTTCTTATTTTCCATAATATATGTAATTGGTAACTAAATGTTTGAAAGTTTGCTATTGGGGTGGAGGTTGGGGACTTGGAAATGGTTTTCAAAGTGGCTACAACCCTAACAACTACGGGTATGGGACAAGGCGTCACCAAGGAATATTAGGAGGAGGTCATCAATATCAACCGCTTCAGTATAATAATAACAATCCTGGATACTACCAGGACCCGGTACCCGTTCGCTCCACTTTCCAGCAGCAGCAACCTCTAACGAGTTTAGTGATAACGACAACGACTACGCCAGCTCCAGCGTATTGTAATTTTCCTCATGCAAGGGACCCAAAATTCTTCCATCAATCTTGCATTTTCCCGGAGGAAGTGTCACAAACATCATGCTCTTCAAGAGGCGCTTACCTTCCGACCGGAACAACTGCAGTGACTTCATGCAAACCGCCAGAGTACTACAGCGAAAATGGGGAAATGATTCTTGAGGTTTGTAGAGGTGGAATGTGGTTCAGTGATGGAAAGTCGTTGAAATGTGTATCTGTTGCAAGAAAACCACACGATCATCCCACCTCTCATAATGCTCACGATCATCGCCAGCCTGTTTCAAATGTAAATTATGATGACTCTGTCCAAGTGCCGCATAATGATAGCATTTATTTTCCTCAATGGAATCATACATATTATACAACACCTTCGACAACTACAACTCCTCGTCCTTACTGGGCATGGCTACCCACTGAGTCAACAACTACAATCTGAGGCCACTACAACGACAACTCCGCGTCCATATTGGGCGTGGGTACCAACCGAGTCAACAACGACAACCGAGGCTACCACCACTCGTCCTTATTGGGCATGGACATCTTGGACTTCAACTACGGAAGCTACTACCACCACCACAACTACCGTACCTACAACCACTACAACTACTACTCCAACCACAACCACTACGACTTCGACAACAACTGTAAGACCTTATATTTATGACATTGATGATCGTTCCCTTCAACCCACGTGCCCACCACTGACCAAACATGCTGGAGTTCAGTTACATTGCACTTCAAAGGTTCCCCTTCCTTGGGTAAAGCTTCATCTTGAAAAATTCCAAATGAGCATACATCAACTAGATTATTAAGTAACTTCATTTTTTAAAATCAATTCAGGCTCCTTCCTCATTTGTGGTAACAGAAGATGAATGTGAAACAGCCCAACCTGTTGTAAGTATTTCTAATTGACCATTCAAGAATACGTTGAAATGAATGTGTAAATATCTTTCAGCTTAATTTGTAGGGAACGGAGGCGACTTACCAGTGCAAACAGTATTACGAAGCAACTTCAGCGTTAAAAACAATGTACAGAAAATGTAGGGAAGGTGGCACCTGGTCCGGAAGTGCGGAAATGTTTTCCTGCACCTTGGAATGTGGTGTCGCAAATCCAGTGGGCCAAGCGCCGTTGATAACTAATGGAGAGCCCACGTACAAAGCACAATGGCCATGGCATGCCGCGATATTTTTACGAGAAGGTGAATATAACTCCACCTACCAATACATTTGCGGAGCAACGCTTATCAATAAAAGGGTCCTATTAACAGCTGGGCATTGCGTAACCTCCCAGCGATCTGCAACAGTGAAAGATGCCAATTTGTTCAAAATAGATTTGGGGAGATACGAGAGAACGCAGGATGATGAATTCGTGCAGTCTATTTATGCCGAAGAAATCATTGTTCATCCTGACTATAATCCCAACAGCTTTGATTCTGATATTGCTATGATTATTCTGAAAGAGTCGGTTTCAATCGGATATCATGTCCGACCTATTTGCTACCCACAACAGCAAAATGCGGCTTTTGAGGAAATGCAACTTGCCAGCGGTTCTATTGGAACGGTATTATTATCTTTGACATTCAAAGCAAAAATGTTTTGACTTGAATTTGAGCTATTTGTATTAATTTTGCAGGTTGTGGGCTTTGGTAGGAATGAGGCAAACGTTGAGGTTGATACTCTGAGAATGGCGCACTTAAAAGTTGTTTCGTCCAAAGAATGTGCAATAAGTTTTGCGGACACTACCTTTGGCTCAACACTGGCAAAATCGACGACATTTTGCGCAGGTCTCGGAAATGGTAATACGACTGAAAGTTTCCGTATTTACACATTTTGACAAAAAGTGTTCTTCTTGATTCAATTATTTAAAACATTTAATGGTATTTATAGGTACTAACGTATGCACTGGCGATAGTGGTGGAGGCATCTATTTTTCAGCAACCACAATACAAGGTTCAAGATGGTACCTCCGTGGTCTCGTGAGTGTCGGTGTACAAATTCAAGAGGGTGGTATCAAGAAATGTGACCCTACGCGGCACTCAATCTTCACCAAGATAAGTCCTTATGCCGATTGGATTGCTAGAATTTTATCTCTGCAAGACTTTAGTGCGTACTTTTAGCAATGGAATACGAAATAGGATTTTTTAAAATTTGTAATTCTGTGTGTGTGTAAATGCTTTACTTTGTTTGATATTTTTTTAATCTTGTGACAAGATGAGAATTAAAATATTTATTGTTGATTTTTACGCGTATAGATTGTGTAAACCCAATATTATGGAATTTTGATTTCATTGGGGAAGAAAGCATAAAATAATCATGCAATGTACGATCGTTGCTACAAAACACCTTACGTAATGACAAGGCACACACTCTTTCAGTATGACATGCAGAGCCATTAGAAGAATGTCAGAAAACGTCTTCCTAAGAGCCAATCTAGTTATTGTCAAGCTATCAAAAAATGAGAAAATTGATCCGCACTGCAGAACAATATCCAACCTTTAGCTATTTACTTGATTACTGGTCACGTTACGTTGTTTACTTGTCCAAAGTTCATTTCATTCTTAATTTAGGTAAGCTACTTGCTACTTCTGGTTCTAGGTGGATATTTATTTGTCCACTATTCTCTCTAGTTATATTTACGCGAAAAACAATTTGTATTTCCGATTACGCCCACTTTTACAAATAATTCACCTGCCAAACAAAGCACAGAAAAACAGAGTAAGTAGTTTTCCTCTTTTCATGTCAAGTCTGACACAAATACCACACAAGCGTTATGTCATTTTCACAACAGAAATTCAACTCTCATACAAATACAATCATTTTTTATCATGCAAGTGTATTGATCATTCCCCTCTGCCGAGCGTATCCGACTTAAAGAAGCTATGTATAGCTAGACCAAGATTTTGCTTTGCCTAGAAATTTAATTCTCTTTTACACCTTATACGCTCTATAAAACTATCTATCTATCCATGGAGCATAGAGAAAGTCATAAGACAACACTTTCACTTTACATGGCTTACTTTCGCTGAATGCGGAAATGGCACGAAGATACATATCCTTTCTCCCATATTTCCTTCTGGTCGCTCCCATGCTTAGGTGCATGGGGAATAAAGATATACCGTATTTTTCCAATTGGAAAATCAAGACAGAAATATATTTACAGATTTCGATTCCAAACCTAGTTGAGTTTTTTAAACCCCTTTGGTTAGGTTCATATTTTCAAGCATGCAACAATTAACTAAACTAAAGAATTTTATTCCATTGTGATACTGATTGTTATAGCTAATTCAATAGGAAAGATTTGAAGGCTCGTCCGAATTGAAAAATGTTCAAGTATTTGGCCCTTATAGTTCCTATAAATGAGGAACATGAATAGATATGATATGATTCATTCAAGATGTCTAGCCGCATTTATTTCATTCATGTTCACACATGTTCCATATAAAAAAACGAAGGAGAAATGCATGCTTCGTGTCCCTTTTTGTGTGCACTAGTATTCTTGTAGTAAGTATTATTATTGGTTTCACCTCTATTACGTAATTTGTTCCAGAAAAAGGCAAATATTTTCCTGATGAGGTGCACACACTCAAAAGGAATAATATTAAGTACAGGCTTTCTCTTTAATTCTTTTCGTATGGGCCTTTCTGTGATAAAACTAGGTTGAGGAGAAAAAAAACTCAAGTCAAGTCTTGTCTTCCATTCCTTTTTTTGACGACTCACTTCATATTCCATTCATCTCATAATACTCACACACTTTCTTTCTCTTTAAAAGTCCAAGTAATTTTTTCATGTCTAATAAAAATGCACAATATAAATAATAATATATAAGTTGAGTGAAGGAAAAATTGGTTTGTCACAAATATGCACAAATATGATAAGTTATTTATTCAAGAATGAATTCTTCATAGTCTATTATTACTATTGATTGAGGAAAGTTGAGAGTTTTTTTTTCCTGGGCAAGACACGTCGAATCGAAGCATTATTTGTGCGTGGTAGTCAACAAGGCAGCAAACTCGGAATAATTTTATTGTCACAAGTGTGAAAACAAGTATTTTTATGCATGCACACAAGTGCCAAAGGCGTAGTATTTTTCTCGTGAAGTGAACAGGAGAAAGGAGGGCAAGTGAGTGAAAGCCATTACAATATACCTACAACTACAACTACTACCTCAGTCGTGGAACGGGCTTGGATTTTTTTTAGACTTGATTCTTATCGGAATTTGAGTCGCACGAGTAAGGAACTATTTATAATCTAATAATATGGGTAATGTAGAATAAAGAAAAAAAATTGTGAAGGAAGGAATAACTATTTTATCAGGACGAAAAAACTCGTCGTATTGTTGTACCTTGCACCTGTTACAATTCACATAAAAGCAAATTGCTGGAATAAGTAAGTGATTATGAAATACTAAACTTTTGGAACATACGTTTTCTTTGAAGGAAGGGTGAAGTAAAGGAAGTGTAAAAAGCCCGGAATGTCGACGACAGAAGGAGAAGAACCTGAAGAGAAGAAGTATTGCTGCGGTAACTCAGCCCAGAACGAAGCGGGATACGTGAGCAAATGTGATATTGTACGTAAAAGTATTTTAGTATTTCCAAGATTGGAGACTGATGTCATGTTGAAATGAATAATAATTGCGGGTTTACTTCATCTCAACAGGTTATTGCCGTGTATGGAGTGATCATTTATNCCTGTTACAATTCACATAAAAGCAAATTGCTGGAATAAGTAAGTGATTATGAAATACTAAACTTTTGGAACATACGTTTTCTTTGAAGGAAGGGTGAAGTAAAGGAAGTGTAAAAAGCCCGGAATGTCGACGACAGAAGGAGAAGAACCTGAAGAGAAGAAGTATTGCTGCGGTAACTCAGCCCAGAACGAAGCGGGATACGTGAGCAAATGTGATATTGTACGTAAATGTATTTTAGTAGTTCCAAGATTGGAGACTGATGTCATGTTGAAATGAATAATAATTGCGGGTGTACTTCATCTCAACAGGTTATTGCCGTGTATGGAGTGATCATTTATGTTTTGTTGACTGTACTCACATTCGTTTCACCAGAGACTGTGGTCGATTTTGCACACAGAAATCCGACCTTCCGGGAGTTGGAACCGTACTACATAGAAATAAAACGTTAGAAAATGAT
>JAHZMX010000729.1:0-22593 GCA_027743895.1 Seira musarum | reverse complement strand
TTCCAAGAATAAAACAACGAAAACGATGATTGTATTATAAAAAGCTGCACCCTTGACGCTATTCATATACGAGTCTCGATTTTAATCTCAATACGAGAAATAAGATAAATAGGGGCATCATCAATAACTCCGAGTACCGAGCCCCTCTTCCTTTTGTTTCGCTTCTTGCTTCTTTTTGTGACTGATGAGACAGTGGTATATAATAATGTTATGTTGTTGTGTTGTGTGTGCCTAAAAAACCACGAAAGTAAATCCAATCGAATTCTTCATCAAAAGAGGACACCTGCTGAAAAATTATGCGAAACTTTTTGTATGCGCTGCCACTTAACCCGGAATCATGTCTCATGATATGTAAATGTCATCGTGAAGGCAGAGAAAAAGCTCAAAAGACAGCAAAATTATAAATCTAAATCAGTCTCGCTTCGTGGATATAATGAGAAAATAGATAACAAATGATTCCTACATTAAAATACATCACATCACCCAAAAAATATCTTTTATTCGAGTTGGATAAAGCTTGCGATTTCTTCTTATTGAATGCAAATTGAAAAATTGACTTTTTTCCGCATGACTTATTTTCATTTTCGTCAATTTTCATTGAACTCTCAAAGACTTTCCCACAAAGGCATTACCAAGAAATCAGAGTGAAGACGGATCTCGAAAAGAAGAGAAAAATGGCAAATTTTAAAAAAGAATCAATCACGGTAACAGCAAGAGCAGCTATAGCAAGCTTTCCGACATTGATAAAAGGTGAAGATGTAGAACCGAAATCCAAGGTGAATGAAGCAAGAGAGAATGAACTTTATGGTCTCTACAATTTTTCGCACTTTAAATTCCATTTCGTAAGTAAGTATTAAATTTAAAACCCGTTTTCACGCTTTTCCTTATTTTAAACTTCTTTTGTGGTCTGTCGGCCTTTCTTGCTCTTTAGGTTTTTCAAATTAGGTACAGACAACACGAACATGCCATAGACCAGACCAGGCAAAGAGCAGGAACGGCTAATGTACATTTTCATCCACATTTTTATGCTGAATTCGAAGTTACAAAGGACTCTCACCACCACATCATCATGATGGCATGGCATGCGACCAACATCTAAATGAAACCTAATCCCAAGTGCATGAAAATTCCTAGAAAAAGAATAAGTGCGACTGAACAAGCACGGGTTTTGCGATACATGCGCCCCTTGTAATTATAATAATGCCCTTTCCAAACTAAGTGTGATCTTTCATGATTTAGAGACATCTCCATTGCAATGTTTGGCCAACACCAACACCACCAGACCAGCAACACCGCAGAAGCGACCGCTTCTCACACATTTTTCTTCGCACATCTTCCCATAATCCGATATATTTATTACAAGCGAAGCGAGCCAAATGAAAACTTTAACACTTTCTCATCTTCTTCTTCCCATATCATTTTCTCTCGCATCCGCCACAGCTGAGTAAGCTAAGTCAGGCCAGGCAAAAGCGACAGCGAATCTCCACAAAAAAGTTCGAGAATGTTTTTTTTTTGCTCCTCGCTCGCTCATTATTAAAGAGAAATTTGTCGACGAAAATAACCTGAAACATAGTTTATTTTATAAACATGTCTCAACAACACAAGGAATAGGAAACGAGCGTGGCATGACTTGACATGAAGGAAGTAATGCAAAACATGAAAAAAGTGTTTTCGGATTTTCTAGAGCAAGCATAACTTCTTACTTCCGTCCTCCTCTTTTCAAGCTTTTAGGAACAGGACAAACATATCAATAATATCATGATGAAGGAGATGATGATGACGATGAGGAGCACATCAAGTAAAGCAAAAGAAAACGAAAACGTCATTGGGAATGGAAAAAGACTCATTTTTCCTTCGTTTTGTATGAAGACGACATGGTCGTTCGTCCTCAAATGTCGTCTCGTCGTGTGAAAAACTGAGTCAACAAATGTGCACACTCTAACAGCCATGTTATTTAAGTTCATGCTCCGCCGTGAAGAAAAAAATGTTACATAGCGTGAAAATGAAATTTTGGTTTTTGCTTTCTTCCTTCACTAGCTTCTTGCTTGATCTTCACCTACGCCTGGGACTACCCAAGTGAAATGTAAAAAAAAACAGTGAAATTTAAGCTCAAAATGTTCACTCCTTGTGTGACCTAACCATCCAACAAGTATGAGACGAGAATTGTGAATGGATGATGCCTCACTTCAAGGGAACAAGGATTGTTAGCGGAACGGAGCGATTCCCATCCTTTATCACATTAGTTATCTTGATATTTATGCCGTGAAGAAAAAAAAATGTTACATAGCGTGAAAATGAAATTTTGGTTTTTGCTTTCTTCCTTCACTAGTTTCTTGCTTGATCTTCACCTACGCCTGGGACTACCCAAGTGAAATGTCAAAAAACAGTGAAATTTAAGCTCAAAATGTTCACTCCTTGTGTGACCTAACCATCCAACAAGCATGAGACGAAAATTGTGAATGGATGATAGCTCACTTCACGGGAACAAGGATTGTTAGCGGAACGGAGCGATTCCCATCCTTTATCACATTAGTTATCTTTATATTTATGTGTATGGCACGGTAATTCAAAATGTGGCCATTTATTCTCTTGTTTAGACATTTTCACTCGGAGCGAAATTTTCCCTCCTTAAAATAAGTTCACTTTTCAAAGTCAAATAAAAGTTTACGACGAGATTGAATAGAGGAATCTTGAAAGTCAAGATAATTTTCATAAAAAATTATGATTATGATGTTCAATACTTACTTTAAAACAAAAATTCCTTTACACTAAAAAACTCGATAATTTTAGCTTCCTTTCAAAGTCAATCTCAATGATAATGACTGTAATTATAGAACAGTTGCAAAGTCAGAAGTCAACGTTGCATTTTTTTGGTTACTTCAGGTGCTTACAAGGCCCACCTTTATCAATTTTTTTATTCAAGCATTATTACTCCTCCTTTTTTAATGTGATATGTTCAAAATTTTGTTTACACAAAAATCATCGGTAAAGAAAGAACCCAAACGCACGTTTACCGTTTTCTTAGGACTATGGGAAAATATTCGCAGATTTTTTGATGCTATCATAATCACGAAAAAACGAAGGAGTCATCATGACAAGACCAAAAACACTTGCGTATTGCTCACTTACCACTATCAAGAATATGGTAATGGCAAATACAGGTTGAAATGAACCTTGTAAGTTCACAAGAATCATTATGATTACTACAAAAAACGTGCTCTATGCTTTGGATGAATTAAATGAAACACACCTACCATCCCGTTTAAGGAATTTTCCGAAGAAAATGATTTGCACTTCAATTCTGCTCATTGGAATTCTAAACTAAGCCCATAATTCTTTATTAGCACAATTCGCAATTATTTTTGAGAGTTGATGAATACACATTTATTATTATTGTACGTGTTGCAATGCAAAATGGAGCAGGGGTATAGATTTTTTTCAAAATCATCGTTTTTAGTAAAAAAACGCATCCTACTTAATCCTAACTTCAGAAATCATCGAAATATAACGGCCTTTCTTATTTACTGCAAAATTGCAAGGCATCATCTTCTATTCTTTTGAATGAATTACTGTCTTGATTTGACTCGCCCAAATAGGCCAATATGGATTGTTAACAGGTTCACAAATTGACAAACGTCAAAGATTTTCACAAGATGAGAGGGATGATGTATGATGATTTTACCGTATAAACGCACCAATACCAATACCTAGTCATTCCTTAGAAAAATATTAATGCACCTTTTTTGAAATTCAGTTTGGAACAGTGTTTCATCAAAGTCATCCCCCAAAACGGGGCTTTCACTTTGTCTCTTCTCTTTCTGCATGTCAGGTTTTTCTTTTCTTGCTCATTTACGACACGTCATCATCGTCATACCCTTTTTCACAAAAATATCTGATTGTAATAGCGCCATTTATTTTAGTCGGATTTCTTTTAAAAAAAAGAGGAAACTCCGAAAAAAAACTGTTTATTCAATGCATATGGGCACATAAGTACAAAATCCTTCAAGGTATCACATCGTATCAGTAATGGTTTTGAATGAATGACAAGCATTATTTATTTTATCCCATTCTTTCATTTCAGCCTTCAAGCTGAACTAAACTGAAGGATATGGATGAATGGATGGATGGGATTCGTCAAGTTTAAACAAAAAATATATATGTGAACGGGCTGTGCTGTTTAAAAATTCATAAAAAAAAATACTTAAACCTATACAATATTTGAAATGCTACCGTAAATTGCAAAACATGGTTTCAAACAGTTTGTTATCTGTCATCCTATTTTTGAGCAGCAGCGAAAGCAGGAGCGTTACTTACGTATTGAGATCAAGAACACGTAATAAAAAAACTCGTATTTTCGACATGTCAGACTAACTTGACTGAACATCAGTTTTGGTAATTCATACATTCTCTTTTTATGTGTAACGAATATCATGCAGTAATTTACAACTTCGGTAAAAAGATGTACAATCTCCTTACTTTTCCCTTGTCGAGAAGAAGATTCCTTTCCTCCGCTAAAAGTGTTGTGGAGGATGAGGATGCTACCACCAACATAATCACACTTTAGAAAAAATTGTACATGGTTTCTTCAATAATAATGCGTTTTATTTTTTCCGCGAGCAGATACGAAAAAAAGTTGGCGAGCAGTCAATCATCCAGTCTTTCAGCAACCATTTTACAAAGACTAACAAGCCGAAACCAAGAACAAAACTGGGAAAATTCCTGTTTATCTTGTACCAACTTCCGGTTGAGATTTCAAGCTAAACTTTGGACAAAAAAAATCCGGGACATGATGTTTTCTTGACGGCAACATAGATAATATTACATGATGTCTTAACTCATTTTAATTTTAAAGTATAAAAAACTGCCTAAAAAGTTGCAATTTGCCAGAAAACCACATTTTTTAAAGTGAAAATAGGCAAAAGGAGTCACACAATTTTCGTGGTGAAACAAATACTACCTTACATTGTATCAAGATTGTGAGAAAACAATGAGGATTTTGGGTTGATTATTATATCACACAGCACGAAATGTCACGAATTTTATTCCGCCTTTCTTTCAACGACAGTACATACACGTATCTTTCTCAAGACAAATGGATGGGATCTTGTAAACTGATAAGTTTTGCAATGTGGCAATAACAATAATCCCATTCATTCATTCAGGAGGATAGAAGAACACATTCACTTTAGATTCCATTCATTCGTTTTTTTTCTCACATGATCAGTTCAGTTAGATTATGATCATCATCACTAGTAACATCATATCACCATCCTATATCAAGTGAAATTGCTGTAATAGAATTGTAAATGATAACGACTTGACGACGGCGGGAGGGAACCTTTTTTTCACATCCCTAACTACACACACACACAAGCCCATCACAAATCACACAAAAATCTCCATTTTTGTCAAGAAAAAAAAAGATCACTTTCGAAAAGACAAAGATCTATGTCTCGTGGTGGTGATGAGGCCTTTATGTCATCGAACGAGCTTAAATGAGATCCTCCTCGCCACGCCAATGAAATGGGTATAGTACTCCACCTACTTTAACTTCTATATTGGTCGACCAACTATAACTAAATGACAGGCAAACTCTTAATTTTTTTCTCTTAAAACATGCTACACTTATTTTCAACATGCAATACTTTGTTAATGTCCCTCTTTTGTACTCGGTGAACGAACCAAACCAACGAACGAAAGAAACGTTCAAATGATTATGATGATGATCATCTTATCCTCTTTACTACTTTTTTTTCTGATTACGATGTGATGACATGTTTCCCTTAAGTTAAATGTGCCATATTGTTATTGTTGCACAATTCGAAGGAATCCCTACCCCGGCTTTTGTTTCTTCTCTTCACTTGTTTTTATGTGCCATATGGCTCATATACCAATACCAATGTACAGACTTTTGTAGACAATTGTAATTTCTTAAACACTTTCGAGCATTGTCACCATTTCACCAATTGCCATTTTCCTTTTTTGAGCAAAATCACATTATGCAGATTAGGTTGAATGATACTTTTTTTTCTGTTTGGTAGAATCAGAATCACAATTGCAATCGCACGCAATCATAGTTTGAAACCCTTGCTCAAGCTTTTTTGTCCAATGTAATCATGCAACAATTACGAAAACATTGTTTTTTAATCGTGTATATTCCCTGAAAACTTCCTTCATCACTTAAGTTTTAGTTTTTTTTTCTACAACAAGAAAAAAACTTCTTAACAAGTATGTAATTCAACACCATATTGCACCATCCACGACGATCCCACACACACAAAATGGGACGATGGAGGAGCACGCACAGCTCTACAATCGAATAGCTTTTTCATTCAAATTTTGAAAAACAACTAAAAAATAGTGTTCACATTTTCACAGAAATTTTTTTCTTCTCGTTGAACTCGTAAACAAGAAAGATACGAAAACAAATGCGCGCGAACTTTCAACTGAAAGCCGATTTTTTTCTTGGGAATTTGACTCAACGTCTTAACCTAAACATTCATTCACTTCCAAAGATAAAAAGCCTTCCAAAATTGTTTGGTTTTTTCCTACTTTTAAAAAATGTGTAAAGTCTTGTCGGCTATTTTCTAAACTAACACGTTTGGGAAACGTGCAACACAAAACATTTTGTGCTTGTGTTCCTGTTCCTCCAAGTTTCTACGTTCATCTGTTCAATTGCCAAAGTATTTTTGGTGGTGGTGATGATGATGATCATGATGGCGTGGTTTGTACATTGGTACATCAAGTGCACTGTATTTTTCCTAAAAAATAACTTCGTCATGATAAAAAATGCGATGACGATAGTAATGAGGATGATGATGGTCCTCCTCCTCTTATGTGTCTGCTTATTTTACCTTTATTCCCATAATTGTTTGCTTCTATTTTGGCGTATTTTTGGCTTGTTCCTGGCTTCAGATAAAATAAATATTGTTGATGATCACTTTCATTATGGTTTTGCTCTAAAAACTCTCTACCTTTTTTGCGGACTGACTGAATTTTTTGAAGTTTGTGGTGGTGGTAGCTTAATACGACTGAACAATGAAAGTCAAAAGTAGCATCAGAAGCTGCAGACCACGGAATGTAAACACGTTAAAGACCTACCTTTTTAACGTGATATATTTTTAAAGAGGTATAAACCATGTCGCGTAATTATCATAATTACTCCATGCCGGTCTACTTGGCTTTCGAGTGAGATTTTCTCAATGACTTTGCTATATATACATACATGCATTTATAAAGTATATTTATGTTTAGGCATTCCTATCACAATGGAAGGATGACAAAGGAGACGAAAATCTGTAGGAAAGCAATAAAAAGCTAGGGTGGCACATTTTGCAATGCCGAACAAAAAGTCACCAACAAAACGAAGAGGACAAGTGGATGCATTCATTTTGAAAAGATGCGAAAGAATTAAACTGTAATGTAATTATATGGCGATGTTTATGTGACGAGAAAGAGGAGAAACATCGACAAAGATAAACAGTTTGCTTGAGTGATTTGATACGCTTCAAATATACCTATTTGTAAAGAATTGCAAATGAAATGAAATACTTCATGCGACTGCGACTACTACAACAAAGGAAGAGCCACATTACACATGCGAAAAAAAAACTAACATTTATTTGGTAAAAATGCTAATGTGCATCTGTCTCCTCACAATTTATCTGGATAGTAATTTAAGCTAAAGCAGACATTTAAAAATTAGGATGGATGGACTTTGTGCTAAGTTTGGGATTTTTTGGAGATGCGATGATACAACTGTGTATTATGTTATGACATTTATTCGAACCTAAAGCAGAAGCCCCAGCTTGAAAATTTTATTTTGGAATAGGAGTTACAAAAAATATATAAATATAATAATTTTTGCAGAAATGGAATTATGCAGATAAATCGTTTTAAATAAATTATATTCCATTTCATTTAGCGAAAAGGGAATTTCGCACTTTTGTACAGCACATTGCACATTTATCCTTGTCAGCAGGTGCCAGAATGGATTATTAGTTGGCAATTTTATGAGATGAAAAAGCCATTCCAGATTCTTTAGTCGCAAAAACTAGAAAAATCTATTTGCATATCGGAGGCAGTAGTGAAGCAAGGATGAATTACGATCCGATGACGATTGATGCAACATATGAAACCAATAGAAAAAGTCTGACAATGTTTTTCTAGCCTGACTAACAAGTTGCACCTTTAAAAACATTTTTTGTCGATCTATGCGGATATGGTTCATTTCTCATGGTACATAGCTTGACTCATAGAGTGAAACAATTTTTCACAAACCATGCATGTTCTTGTTTTTTTTTTTACTCAAAACCCAAAAGCTAATATTAGCTACGTAAAGTGGGTCAGTTTGAATGTATTTTTGGTGAAAACGATAATTCAATATTCATTCAACCGTATTTTGAGTTCTATGATGATGACTCTGCCACCACTAGTGCCATAAAAGTATGTTTCAATTTGTAAAGAGCAGCCATACAGATAAAACAATTATCTTTTGGCTGGACTCACAAAATATGGAAGTGGATGAGTCATCATGTCATCCAGTCATAACATAAGTTATTGTTAAACCCTTTCACAAAAAGATTTTTCCTAAAGTCCATATTCGTCGCGTGATTAAAATATAAACATCCTTAAAAATGGACAGATTCCTTTGAATACTTAACTTCACAAATGATAAACAATTTCTGTCCTAATCACTTTTCTTTTCCGCATTAACTTCTTCTTAGAATAGATTTAAGGACAAAAATAGGCACAATAGCACATTGGTTGCTTCTTACTTAGCATTCGCTAAAACAAACCTATCACCTTTTTTTGTTCCACAATGACCAAGCCAGCACCACTACTACCAACCACCCATGCACAAATACTTAAAGCTGGAAAAATACTAAATATTTTTTCATGCTTTCCTCACATAGACAAAACAGATATGTTTTATGAGTAATTAACTCTTAAAATATGCCCATAAAATAGATATACATAATTACGACCTGTTTCATTATTGACAAATAGTAGACAGAACAATGCCACCAGTGCACTCTAAGGAAGATTAAGATTGTGCAAAATACCAGGAAAGGTAGTTTAGAACTCTGAAGTTGCTACTTTAGCCCTATCGATGGATCACCCAAAATTTTTATTGCTGTTTTAGTATGCTTCAAACAATAATAGGGAGAGTCATTAAAACTGGCGTTTCTAGTCTCTTTAACATTTACTGGCAATTACTGACATTGTGAGTCAGACCATTTAACCAAGATAAGATACCTGTGACTTTGTGACGCATATTTCTGTTGAGAGAGTTTACGAGATCCTAGGACGATGCAATAGAGTAAAGTGTAATAGAATTCATTTACGAGGTGAATTGTTTTCCACTTTAGACAATATCCTTGCAGTGTACTAATAATGAGCTTATATATGAAATGAAAATGTAAATATTTGCGGAAATACCTGGATATTAATTATAGTTTAATACCTTTAAGTAATGGCACTGGTTAAGACATATTACTAAAACTTACGGTTTTTAATTGCCAATTGTCAAACAAAGTATTACGAGGTCTGAATCAAATGACGGCATAAGTGTCTTCATATAAGTCATTATAAGTCTTCATTTCATCCCTTGATGACATAAACTGATTTGATATAAAATTCAAAATTCGTACATAATTCAGCAATTAGCAATTAATTAAACAAAGTAATGAACAATGTAGAGTAATAAAGAAAATAAGTTTTGCATTTTCTCTTTCACTAATTCAACCATACCATTTAAGACGATAGCAAGGAGCTCTAATTATACTGGAATTTTGTCCCTTTCCTTGTCTTGCCATCTTTCTAAAAACAAAAGCGCTCCGCACTTAACCGTAATGCTAAGGAACGCCTTTCCAATTTCATTTCCTTACCAATCGTTACACAAACATCGCATAAATCAAACCAATTGCCAATCGCACATAAAGACACAAGTAGTAAAAGGTGTCCTTCTGTCAAAATCTTGTAATGAAAATACCAACACAGGCAATGCCCATTTTAGCTCTAAAGCCATTCATCATTTATCAATTGTTTGATGAGGAGTTTTCCTGATCGTTATCTGATCTAGTTTTCCTAAAACTCCCCTTAAATCATTAAAATGCAAAAAAACCAACGTTGTCGTAATTGAAAGCACCAAAACGCTATTGTGTAAGTGACCATAAAAATGCGAAAGCAAAATTGAATATAAGTGCCGCTGACATTTATGCTACATTTTTTGGCCATTAACATTCCTAATGGGATCACAAGGGCATTTGCGTTAAAGAAAACATCTTTGTCATTCCATTCCTCTCAAAGGAGATGAGATAATCCGCTTCCCACAACCCACACAGTGTTTAATTGCTATACATTTTGTAAAAAAAATATAAAAGTCATTCGTAAACCATTTTCTTTCCATTTTACAGTGACATTGTCGTACACCGTACCTAAATTGCAAATTGTAGAGTTTGAGTTTGTACATGGATAACATCTTTGAAATTTCCATATCAGATTTAAAGCCGGAATATATAAACATCTCATCTTGATCTCAGCTTGCTTTTCTACTTCACTAATCATAATTTCTTTGACTTGAAATCAAGGAAGAAAAAAGCGTTGTAATGCAAACTGACACAAAAAATTATGCATGCAAAATTCTTCTTCATCATTTCAAATCTCCAAACTCCCTTGTTTGTTAGCCCTACAAAATCATTCAAAAATTTTTTACATCCCCACTTTACTTTATCCATTCAAAAATATTTGACGTGGAGTGTCAATCTCGTGTCAGCGTTGTCGTCATCGTCTTCTTTACTTGTTTCCGTGATATGGTGCTTTCTTTTTTCTTCAGTGAACTTCCCTTAATTGTCCTGTTACACTTTTGTTTACATTTTTACGACTTATGAAGGTAGACCGCACCACGCCATACACCTTTCAGGCTATCGAATTCAAGAGTTCTTGTAAGTGGTTCCTCAATAAATCGTGACATGACTGGACTTATTTCGTATGGTTTACAATTCGAAAACTTTTCAAATGTTGTGACTTGCGACCTAACTTGCTGGCAGGAGATATACGTACATACATCATATTAATTTATCTGATTTTACCTACCAATATGCCTTCATATTTTTGCATTGAAAAGTTATGCTTTCAAAACGCATGTCGTAGGAGTCTCCCTTTACCAAAAATTTACGAGGCCAAAAAGAATTGAAAACAATAGAAATAATGAAGAAATACGGGTCAACTTAAACTCTCGACTCTCATGTTTTCTTTAGAAAACGGATATGGACAAGGCTGATAAAAAATGATAATGTGATGATGACGATCTTCACTATCATCATCATTATTTTCCGATTGTATTGTATTGTAAAAACCATTGAATTATGCGCATTTATTTCAAAAAGAAGAGTTAACAAGATGCCTTTGGTTGAGAAAATGTGCTCAAATTGAGTTTTTAAATAAATTAAGTAGATGCGGCAGTAAATCAGAAATGGGAGACGCAAAGGAAAGAAAATGATATAAAATTATTTTGGCTAAGGAATTGGGAATGAAAGACATTCGTTTAGATTTCTATGTCTCCTCTTTTGATATTCAAATTCGTGTCGAGCAAAATGAAATTGAGAAACCGATGAACTGTGTCACAGTCTTAAAGAGAAGATTAAACGCACTTTGTTCTAACCCATTTGGCTGCAAATTCAGCCAGTTTTTTCCTCCTTTCCTAATAACTGTTTCTATTAAATCTTTTCATTCACATTCAATGCAATGCGATGGATAGCTCCTGATTTTGTATCGTTGATTACAACTCTAGCCAAATATGGAGATGAGATCATTTTTATATTTATGTTGGGATTACTGTTAGTATTACGGCTTAAGAAATGTGGCGAAAAAATCTTGATTTCTCGTCATCTAGTCGTCAGCTTAAAAGCATGGAGGCATTTTCAATATAAATTGCGTGGGCAGTGTTATTACCTATTATTGAATCTGGTTAAAAAAGGCTTTAGAAACTCTTTGAATAAACATGAAAGGCCATTGAAACATGTGTATTTAATTTTTTCTTTTGGTTAGGATCATTATTGTCTTTAAACAGTTTAAATTGAGTGCAGTTGTTTTGGAATTCTAAAGCTAACGAATGCTATTCTAAAACGCTTGTCGTCGTCATTTCATTATGTTCGTCTCTTCTTTAATGGCCCAAGTTGTGTTCAATATTTTATTCAGTCGGCCTGCTTTCATAATATTAATGTAAATTTTAGGGGATTGTCCCCTCTGGTATGGTAAGACATAAATACATAATGATAGATTTGGCAAACATCTTCATTTGACATTGATGTCAATAAAACCATTTGAATAAAAACCAGACAGAAGGATTTTAGTAAAGGGAGAGCTATTACATTTCATCAAAGCTATTTTTTAGAAATATGAGACGGGCCTACCTCACGAAAAAATGCAGTATATAGTTCACAGAGAATAAACAAAATGTCCATTTCAATAAAGATTAATGCTTTACGGTATTGATTACATTTGGTGTCATGAAAGAATCAAAAGGTGCTGTTAAGTGGTGAGACGTTGTAGGATATGACCTCTATTAAAAATGCAAACATCGGACGAAATACTTTCCTTGGCCAAATGAAATGCAACTTAACATTAACATGTCATTCATGTAAAGCCTGTTGGACTAAAACTTATAGTGTTTGGAGATTTAAATTGCTATTTTTTAGAAATATGAGACGGGCCTACCTCACGAAAAAATGCAGTATATAGTTCACAGAGAATAAACAAAATGTCCATTTCAATAAAGATTAATGCCTTACGGTATTGATTACATTTGGTGTCATGAAAGAATCAAAAAGTGCTGTTAAGTGGTGAGACGTTGTAGGATATGGCCTCTATTAAAAATGCAAACATCGGACGGAAATACTTTCCTTGACCAAATGAAATGCAACTTAACATTAACATGTCATTCATGTAAAGCCTGTTGGACTAAAACTTATAGTGTTTGGAGATTTAAATGAGCTTCCAAAATATTGTGTTCAATTGATACCCATAAATTACAATCTTTATCAACTCTTCAAGATAAATTAAATAGAAATTATAAAATAGATAAATTCAAGTCGTGTTAGATTTTTTAAAATAAAAAGGTACATCTTTGTTTCACAGTGCATCCTCACGAAGTTCATTATAAACCAAAAGCGTCAAAACTCCTCCTACTCATCAATTGTCTAAATTCTCCGATCAATCTGAGCTACCTCCAGCTTTTTCAAAGAAAATGAGGTTTCAAAATGAGCATGGCTGTAGGTACCAAACTAACTACCTACTTTATCAATAATTCTCACTGCTCATTTTTATAACGGACCCTTAGGTAAAAAAAACTCAAGTTGCGTAACTAATTCTTTTTCAATGCTCCCTGAAAATCTAAGAAGATAAGATTCTAAGGAACTGAGAAAACAAATCAAAAAGAAAACTTAAAACCAGGAGGAGCTGAAGCTATATGTAAGTCGATAAACAATGATGAATTCTGATGATACACATGGAACACTTGTCAAAAAGAAAACTTAAAACCAGGAGGAGCTGAAGCTATATGTAAGTCGATAAACAATGATGAATTCTGATGATACACATGAAACACTTGTAACAACTTTTCATAATGGTGATATTCTATACGTTTTTATGACGATGGTGGTACGAAAACACATTTTCTTCCCCTGGGATAAAAATATGCGTGTACGATTAAGATTTTAAAATCCGAGATGAAAAAATATAACAGGAATGATTGGCTGCATTATTACAACCATCTATCCAATCCTTCAAAACGTATTCTAAGGTACCCTTCTCGTCATTGTTTTCCGAGACAAGTTACTCTTCCAGGGGGAAGCAAGAGTAAACAAGTGTGGTGGACCCTTCCTCGTCTTTGGAACATGAGCAACCCAAAAACGAAAACCAGGCAGGGGTTATTAAGAAGGAATTTATTGAATTGCCAGTCATCATCCTCATCAGCTTAACACCAACCAGCTGAATATTTGAAAAACAAAAAAACGTTCCGACTCCCGACCATCAACATCTCAAAAATGATCATCATGATGATCAGTCAAAAGACGAGGAAGAAAAAACCGTACAAGAAGGATCCATTCCATTACATCCATGATCTGAGCAACCAAGAATATTTTTTTCTCAGCTCGGTGCGGTACAAATTCTAAAGAGGTACATAAGGGAGCCCTTTTTCATCATGAAGTACGTAATTTAAGCTTGTTTACCCTCTTTATCTTCCTACTTCTGACTTTACACTTTACTCGATAGTAGTAAGATTACGATGATATGCGTCCAGCCTTTTGAATCATAAAATCTTAACAGTTTTTATATTCACTTGTTCCCTTCTCCTGATTCTCTTACCGGCTGGGATTGGAGCTGATTCCGTATTCCTCCTTTTTTGATGAAGATGACGTGACTTATAAAAGGGTACACTTTATTCTTTTGTATTCATTCCATCCCTTTATTTCCTCGCATTACATCACATCTCATCTCATCTACTTAACTAACCTAGAACACAATACAAGTGCATACGCCATAACTTTTATTGATGAACTCCATCAAACGAAAAATGATTTTGTTTCGTTTTTCATCATCATCCTCGTCTAGTCATATTTCGATATCGTTATTATTATATGCATTATGCTTTATCATGCATAAATTCAAAACTGGACGAGTTTCTCAAACAAAAAAAAAGGCTACTGATTCTGATTTGTATAAAAAAGTAGCTCCAATCATAATAATAGCTCAGCATCACCTTATAATCTCACCCTCCTGGTCTAGTTTATTCTTACCCGTCGATAAAAAACTGCTGCAGGGATTCTTGGCCCAATCAAACTCAAATCTTCGAGCTCTAACCAGTCATTCCTCAACATATACGATTCTCCAGGAACGAAAATTAAGGCGAGGCGAAGACATGGAATGAAGTAAAAAAAATTGGAGAACTACATTCCTCTTCAGAATGGATTGGTCCAAACATATTTTCACGCACGAAACCAAATGCGTGCACGAATGCAGTCAGTCAACACAGCAGCAGAAGTCATGTTCAATCCTTTATTTACGATTGCATACAGATTAACCATCATTATCCACTACTTTATTATCAAAATACTCAATCGAAAAGAAATCGTCTTTTTTCTCTTTCATTTTCATTGTATGGGCTTTTAGGTAGCTTTACTTATGATGATTGGAAGTCCCAGAAAATAAGAAAACCCTTTTTTTCTTTTTTTACTGACCTATCTAATCTTGATTCCTATACATCTTGACGTGATAGAAAGTGATTATAATTACGATGCGGTTTTTCTTCTTCGGGATAACATGACGCAGCACTATAAACGTTTACAATTTACTCTTTCATTTCGCATTTAATTCCTTTAATTTTGTAGAGTTTTTCTCGCTAAATACTAAATACATGTCAGGAATCAAAGTAATTTTGGGGACCCAACAGGGAGATATTTTTTTTTGTATCATTGACTAACTAACTACTGACTGACTGACTAAAACTAAACAAACAACAAGTGCCACCAACGAAATTCTAAAATCTTTTTTTTTCACTTCTTTCAAACAACATTTAATTTATGATTTCACTTTTAACTAATTTCCCCATTTTCCTTGAAACCCCAAAATAATCCTAATATGAGAATCAACGCTTGTCTTGTAGTTTTTAGTCCTCGAGGAATCCGAAAGACATGCGATGTAAAACAGTTTACATGTGCACATTAGACGAGAGCTCCTTTCTTTTTGGTTCTCACTGCTGTCTAAACTAATTTACGAAAAGGAATAATGAAAGGGTAATTAAAGCGAAAAGTATGTTGGCATAAGTAGCAAAAAGAGGTTTTGTCTTCTGATAAAGCAAAGAGACAAGATTACTTATGTTACATGCGACTAACTACAAGACATGCGAAAAAGTCTAAATTACACATACTTACAAGTAGAACAAAAGTGACGAAGTGGTACTTCTGCTTAATTTCATTTTTTAAAATGTGTACTCAAATATCACTTCATTAACTCGCAAGTGAAGTGGATCCATTTCACAAAGGAAAATGAATACCAAAGTTTTCAACAAAAAACGTTCAGTTTCACTAAAAATCTACACCAACCAGCATAATTTTACAGAAACCAGATGAAACGAACGAAGTAAACAAGAGAGAGTCTCTAATAACACAAAACCTTGTCATGTCATTGTCGAGTTAAGCGTATACTTATCTGAACAACGTTTTTGAACGATAAATACGGAGTAAAATCTCATACTCTAAAAAAGTGAAGCTTCTTTATCTTCATTTTTACTGGAAAAACAAGAAGAAATATTTCTTCCTCTTTGTGTTCTTTTTTGCTTTGTCCCGACGCGACAAGGGAATCTCAAAAAGGAAAAGAATAAGTGTATGAATATGAGCCATGCGAGAGCAAAAATGGTAAGAGGAAAGGTGACCACCAACGGATTCACATCCTTCCTTTTCCAGCTTCCAGCAGCAATAGGAGACCATGTTTTGTTCCTACTACTATGATTCCCTTGCATTTTTGCTAGACAAAACAACTACGTTCCCTTTTCAGGTCCTTCAATTTTCCATAATACCAGTATTATTACATAATTTTTTGAAAAGAAATGTAATCATCATCATCATCATATAAGTACGTAATGGTCTTAGAATATAACCAATATATAACGAGAAAAAAAACTTGTACCAATTTTTACTTTAGCTCCCCTTTCAAAAGATTTCTGAGCCTCTTCAAACTTTATTTACACATTTGTTCTTTCCAAGAAACGAGCGCTACTCAATCTACCGTAAAATGTTATCCTCGCTGTTTACGAAAGTTCACTCTGTGATTTTGCCTCCTTAGGCAAATACGGTTTTTTATGTTAAAAGTGAACATGCATGGGCTGGATCCTTATCCTTACACTTCAAACACTACTTATTTTTTGTGAACCAAAAAGATATAGATTATAGCATACTTAAATGGTAAAATTACACGTAAAATGTAGCTCGTTTTGGTAAAAGTAAGTCATAAGAAGTATAGTAAAATGATATTGACAAGGGATGCATGACTTGTGTGAGAAAGACAAGTGATTTTGGTATACCGACACAAGCAAACCCAAATATTATGCCATTATCGAGTTCTTCACAAAACCTTGAAGAGTTGTTCTTATTTTTTAAACAAAAGTGGGACTTGACTGATTGTCATTGAATGTGTGAGATTCCTTAGAATTATCCGCATTTATTCTATAAAGAGTATTTTTTTATCTGCAATAAAAGCAGATTTAAGATGTGAGGAATTTCAAAAGAGGATTTTCATTCAATTGCATGCCAGATCGAACTCAATCATAAGCTTTTGGAATCCACCGCCACATTTTACTAGCCCAAGTTAAAAGGTTTTGACAAAACCATTTGTTTCCAGTATTTCAAAAGAGGATTTTCATTCAATTGCATGCCAGATCGAACTCAATCATAAGCTTTTGGAATCCACCGCCACATTTTACTAGCCCAAGTTAAAAGGTTTTGACAAAACTATTTGTTTCCAGACTAGACTTAATCATGACTCATGATGAGGTCGAGGTGGGCTCCAGACATGGATTTAACAGCAATTTGAGATAGTGTTGCATTGTGTAGATTCTCCTTAAAAATTATAAGGCTAGAGTTTGAATGCTATATACAAATGTGGGTGTCCTTCAATAGAAGAGTAGAACGTGTGAAATTTTCTGGGGAGTCATAACACTTTCAAGTCTTCACTTTTTTCACGAAAAAATAATCACGGCAATTCATCACACCACTCTACTTTTTTGTTTCCAGACTAGACTTAATCATGACTCATGATGAGGTCGAGGTGGGCTCCAGACACGGATTTAACAGCAATTTGAGATAGTGTTGTATTGTGTTGATTCTCCTTAAAAATGAAACGGCTAGAGTTTGAATGCTATATAAATGTGGGTGTCCTTCAATAGAAGAGTAGAACGTGTGAAATTCTCTGGGGAGTCATAACACTTTCAAGTCTTCACTTTTTTCACGAAAAAATAATCACGGCAATTCATCACACCACTCTACTTGCCATGACACGACCACACCACACATTTTTTTCTATTCTTGGCATTTAGGAACAATAAACATTTTCTAAAAACTTCATCAGTAAATCACAAAAATACCTATAGATGCATGATTCAAGCGTGTACTCGTAAATTACCAAAATAACATGAATGACATCATTTCAGGTTTGAGCGTAAACATGCATTCGACTGA
Organism: Seira musarum; assembly: GCA_027743895.1. Classification (NCBI taxonomy): domain Eukaryota; kingdom Metazoa; phylum Arthropoda; class Collembola; order Entomobryomorpha; family Entomobryidae; genus Seira; species Seira musarum. Next base: position 4,357 of record JAHZMX010000729.1, on the reverse strand, counting down.
ATGAGCTTGTTCCTTGATTAATATGCAGGCAGTCATTGTTACGAGTCATCCCTGTCAAGATCAACATCATGATCATCAGTTTTAAAGGTATAACCTGTAGGAATAATGGAGCCACTAATTTCAGTCCTAAAATGCAAATCTAATCTGATGCTAATGATGATGGCACATTTCATTTAAAGCTCTGAGCTTGCCAAAAGAGACTCCTGTAATTATCCTTTTGCTAAAAGTTTCTGCTCTCGCGAAACTCTATTTTTGAAAGGTCGCCTAACATTGATTCGAAATTTTCTCAAGGACGGAAATAGCAGGTAAATGAAGATGCAAAATAATCAAAGTCAATGATAATTAGAGGGTGCTGTGATTTTATTATGATTGTAAGTCTTTTCTGTCACAAAGTACCAAGGCCTCTCTGATTAGATTTTTGGAGGGTTTGTTCATCTCATAAAACTAATCAGTATAATTATTATTACAATCGCAAATTTCTGAAACGAAATCATGGTACGTAAGTATCTAACTAAGTCAACTATACCACATAACGAAGGATCTTCTTTGTAGATTTCCTTATACTCACCCAAAATTATAATTTACCCTGAGGTCATTAGAAATCTCATCGTTCAAAATTAATACAAAACTTGTCAATTTTAATTATTATTATTTTACCACTTCATTCTCTTAATTTTTAAGACATTGTACCGCATCGCTGATAGGAATCAGGTTGCACCCTTCACACGTTGCACTACTCTACTTGGTTGCATCATTTTACAAAAAATGCATTCATTCCAATCCTTCACGACCTTTTTTTTTCTACAAGACCCCGCCATGCTCTTTGGTCTGAAACGACGCGTTAAAAACTGGGAATCTCAAAACCCTCAGAACACAAGTCAACTCAAGAACGAGACAAGGTGAGTTTCAAATGTCATTTCCCACGGATGAACGTACCTACTTTTAAACATGCTTAAACAAAATATAGCATCCAAGTAATCTTGAAGAAATTCAACCGCAAAGTTAAGAAGTGATTTTCTCCGATCCATCCTCCCATTAAAAGCAAGTAACATTTTTTAAAGAAAAAAAAACCGGAGCACTTGAATTCTTGAAATAAAACAAGTGCCGGCTTTGAGTAGGTAAGTCTTTTTTAAAAAGCCATTCTTTTCTCTGCTCTCACTTGGCTACTAGTTTTAACAAAAAAGATCGCCATTATCGTCATTACCATCATGTTGGATTATGTAGCAACTTTGAAATATTTTTTTTCTGACTTTTATGAAGGAGCCCAAAAAGTGCATTTTGTCTAGGGACGGAATAACATGTCTGTCCACACAATTATCAAAGAATGCAATACATATATTCAGACAAAAAGGTGCATAATGATATAGCTTCACTTCCCTTTTCATTACTTGTAAACTGTGGCTCATTGATTGGTTCTACAATTAATGGAAAGATGTAGTTGAATAATTGACTTGAGCCAAAAACTCCATTCATTACGATGACGGGCTCTTCAGTTTTTCTCGCCTCCTCCGCCTCTTCCTTTTTCACGCATTTAGACAAAAAAAGCAAAAAAGGATACCTAAGCTGTATGTATTCGAATTCAAGTTGAAGATGAGAATGAGTGAAACATTAAGTTTACTTACGCATGAGCATACTATTACATGAGCGTAACCTTGAAATTGAAAAGATGAAAAATGACAAGTGACATGAGGAGATTGTATACAACATCAATACCGCTTTTTCAAAGACAAGTTTGTACATGCCTCGAAGATTTACGCACATTGTGCGAGTAAAACCTCCCATTCTCCTTCTTTTCATTAATTCTCATCATTTCTCATGGAATTCCTTAGTTTCTGCAGTCGTCAACGTCATCACATCAACTTGACACTGCAGTTGTAGTCATTTGGATTGCACGACTTTTATGTATCAACTTCTTCGCTTTAGCAATACTTTTCTATATGGAAATTAAAGACATCATTTTATCTTTTAAACTTTTTTCTTCCAGAGATGCCAGAAAAGAAGGAGGAGAATTTATTACAATGCGGCAGCTAAATAACCAACAATGATAAAAAGTTAGTGTAGTAATAAACGGCCTAGTCTCGTCTCATCATCAACATCAACATCATTTCTACACGCAGAATCTTCTTTGTAATTTGATACTTACCTGTCTCCCTTTTCTGACTTGGTTGGTTCATTCTTATGATCAACCAAAGTCATCATCATCATCTTTCAGATTATCACTGTCATTTTTTACTCCCAAGGATAATAATAAAAAATTGAATGTTTCTCCTTTCCATTTATCTAACTTCGTTGAGTAGCCATTAGGATTGCATTTCTAATTCAATGATGAAGTTTTTTTTTTACTTTCTGGTCATTTGGCATCTTTGTCCTCATCCATGCCATTTTTAAATGCCAATGTCTACGCTGCTGCTGGGAATGGTGGGGCATGATTGTGGGATTAAATTGGATGATTACTTTTTAATGCAGTTGATGATGATGAGAAGGATGGTCATACTCATTTGATTAATCTAGTGAGGAACACTAAATAAAATTAAACTGTTATTGTCTTCTTGATTCATAGATAATGATGACGCCTGAGATTGAAGGTATCTCTAACTGATATTACTGATGAGATGCCTTTATGATGTGCTCAGAATAATACTGTGGATGGCTCCAGTGCAATTTAAGACAATACATTTTTATGACGAATTCGTTGTGGGAAGGATTCAACCTTTAATATTCTATTATGTCCCTTTACCCCCTACGGGGGATTGATGTAACATGTCCATAATGAAATTCGCAACCATGTAGGAATGTCGCGATTAAGAATTTTTGCATGTACTTTTGCAAGTCATCGCTTGTTCTCTAGATCGACGAGGCCAATTTGTGTCTTGTCATCGTATTGATTCTCCCGGTTTGAGTTTGGGAATCCCTCTTGAGGTTACTTCATTCGCAAAAATTAATTAAGAAAGCCTCGTAGCCAAAAACAGACAGACGTGACAGAATCAAGCTTTTGTCCCTCTTTTCTATCTGTATTTGATTCAGACAGACTTTGTCGTGTCTTGAGAAAATGTATCTGTTGAGGTGCAGATGAGATAAAAAAATTCAAAGCCAAAGCCAGCTGCATTTATTACCACAATTCACCAAGTCGAGTGTGGACTGTTGTAGTTTTTCTGACGCAGTTTTACAAGTTGATGGAATCACACGATAGTGCAAAAATGGAAGAACGTCTTATGCAATAAATAAATTAATTCCAGCTGGGTACATGATTAGCAAATATAATTAGAAGGAAAGAAACTGCACAATTTATATTCATACAAATTCCCCTAAAACATAAGTAAACAAGCAGTATGCATTTTTCTTGGAAAGATATTAAAATTGATTTGTGTAATCTTTTTGCGACTTACGAAATAAGGATCGAGTTGGCAATAAACGTGTTCGTAATCTTCACTCTGATGTGGTTGCGAAAGACTTGAGCCTGCTGGCGAAGCTGCTGAAGAATTTGTAGAATTAGCTCCACCCGAGGCACTACTTCCAACCCCAGAACTTTCCGCGTCACCTCCTGTACCGGTACTTCCAAGTGTGCCTTTCCCAACCAAGGAAAGTTCGCGCATTGTAGCGATACCAGTACGAATTCCCGGAGAACTTATGCCGTTTGTCACTACTCCACTTGTATTAGGACTTCCAGTTATAATTATACCGGGTGGTGCACGATTATGAGGGTGGTTTGGATGAAGGGGTGCACCATTGTTTAGGACTGTCCAAGAAGTGTGACCGTCGTGAACGCTCAGGCCACTTATTGAGGCACTTCTTTCTGCTCCTCCGAACGCGTCCAGTATATTATTTACACTGCCGTCGTCTTCCTCCGGGTAATCTGTAAATTATAAAAATTAATGTCAGTGAAATTCAGACGAATCTGTGAGTTGAACTGAAATTTCCAGGATTGCACTTTGCAAATGCGTCGGCATCTAATATTTTTTTAAACATAATTTTCTAAGATGATCGAACCATGACCAATGACACGGACGTCAATGATTTCTAAATTTAGGCACGCCTATCAAAACTGAAGACGGATCTAAAAATCTCCTCATTTGCAAATTTGACAAAGATTTACCTAAACAGATAATGAAATTTATAGTCCGCCCGACCATCATCGTCACGTAGCGGATGCGCCTAAAATGGCATTTTTATCTCGTACTTAACGAATGCATAAAAATTCACAATACAAAAAATGTACAATATTCTTTTTGACAGACATACAACAACAACAACCAGACTTTATTTTAAGAGCTTTATTAGTGCCACTAATAGCCATTCAAAGCCATTTTCACCAACTTTTTTATCTGTTCCTTGACTTGACCGTACACTTTAGTTTTTT
>JAHZMX010000727.1:0-14139 GCA_027743895.1 Seira musarum | reverse complement strand
TAAATTCTACATAATGCATATTTTGAAGAACGTACTTGGTAACAGCATTGTTATTGATAAACTTTCCACAAGCCTTGTCTAAGGCTGCCACAAACCCAGAATCATTTTTAAACGCAGTTAGTACAAGCTTATTGTACTTCTTGTGGACATCGAGAATCGTTGTTACATAGCTCTTGGGGTCCTATGAAAATACAAAATAAACCTTAGGTAAATTAAAAGGAACAAAGTTGATGTCGTACGGTTTAATTCGGGTTTTTAGCGTTTACATTTCCACCAACTTCACCGAGTTCTTCCAAAGCTGCTAAACCCTGGGCGCATATGTGACTTTCCAAATGATCTCTCATTTCGCCAAGGGCATCGTCAAGACGTGCAACTAACATGTACATCCTACCAAGGTCATCCTTCTTTTCCGCATGAAGAAGACTTTTGAATTCATTGTGGAGTGTGTCAAGTTGCTTTTGGATCAAAACCTATCGAAATATATAATACATGATTTCTTAATTTCTTTCTGTGAAGTCAATATTTTCACTCAATTTTGAGTTAAGTTGATTTAACAACTTACCGTTTCACAGGTTTTCATGAGACGTTGCAACGTGCTGTCATGCAAATATAGCTCAACACGCTTGTGCTCTTCTGTAAGACGTTGTTCGGCCTAGAGGAGAAAAAATGATAACATTACTTCGACATATCACTGACAGCTAATTTTCCCAAGTAAATTATGCCTTTTCGTCAAGATGACAGAAATTATTTATGGATTAAGAAGACATTATGAGTTTGTTGCAAATGTTTTCGGCACATGCATCTCCATCATGAATTGGTCGAGCATGCTTCCTACACTGCAATTGATTTACCCCTTTATAGTATTCACCTCAAAGTGAATCTACTGGCACTGATTCAAACGATGGCTTCGTAAGACCAGCGTGGCGAAGGGGATTTTAACTAAAGTCATAGAACACAAAGGATCAGGGACGACAACTGAAAGATATTTTACCTTTTTCATGTACTCTGTAACTGGGTTTTGGTTCAAGAATTCCATCGACTCGTTTGCGTAAAAATTCTCCGTATCTTCCAAAAATTGGGCCTCGAAATGACGTTGGTATGTTCCAAGCTGAGGTCCTTGTCGCTGATTAAGACCAGCGTTTGTGTTGGCGGCAGAACTACAGTTTTGCTCGTCGTCCTCAAGACCTATGAAGCAAGAGGAGCAAGAATTATATTAAAGGATGGATAAATAAACAACAGTAAAAGCGATGTTGAACATGGCTCACCTAATTCCACGTATGAGCCGATAACGCCACTAACTAAGCTAGTGTTGATCATTTCCCCATTTCGTTCGCGCTCAATTAGCTTCAGCACCGCGTTCGTCACCTAGAATAAATACATAAATTAACCAGTTGATGAAGTCCAACTATATTATATTTTTGAAGCTTTCTTTATATCTGAGTTTAAACAGGTCGCAGGCGCACTGTCACTTAAATTCATAAAGTTTCTAGTTTTGCTCTTTTTAAACCCAAATCAAAAAGTGAAGATACCTGTTTATGAAGTTTTTCAAATAGGGTCTCTTTCCATATAACTAGTGCAAGTTGATATATTTCATACACATTTTTCCTTCCTTCGTCACACTCTCTTCGTACCCAGTGCCTATTTGAAAATAATAACATCAAGTATTCAACTATCATGAAATTTGTTATTAATTAGTGAGTAGGACTTCCAGATGTAATCTTTGGTCGTACTACTAGAACTACTTACCTATTCAAATATGCACAAACGCCGTTCAACACCTTAGAGCTGAATCTGTATTCTTCCCACTGTCTAGTGTAAAAGGTTAATACATCTTCGCCCATCAAAGTCTCCCCTTTCTGAAATGAAAAAAGTTACTCTTCATAACTACAGCTTCAACACACTTTCGAAAGAAGCAGTTTGAGACTTCAGTTACATACGCACCTCTATCAACTTTGACAAATATTCGTGAAGAAAGTCCTTCAGTCGTTTATAGAGTTCTTGACCAACAAACTGGGCACCACTATTATGATTACTATTAGGACCACCAGACTGACCGCGACTCCGACTATTTCCTCTTGATGAGCCCCCGCTGCCAGAAGATCTACCGGGCGCTAATCCATTACCTGCTTGGGATTGTTGATGAACGCTTGTACAGTAATTGTACACATGACTAAAACAAACAAATATATATTTTTTTAACTGGAAAAGACGCTTACTATCACTAATTGCTTAAGATAGTTGACGTTAAACAAGTATCAGATTAGATTATTGCGAATCCTACTTACGTGTACAACTCCATATATCTGGGCTTAGACATGCCCTTGCGCTCATAAACGTGTTTCAATTCCTTGCTTTAAGTCATCCCAAATTTGATCCAAATCATAATTTTTATTCCCATGACTGGGCGGGCGAGAGGTGGCCATCATTCACCACAGCGAAGGAACTGTTGGGTCAAAAATTAAAACCAAACCTGTTAAACTTTTTATTTCACCTAGTACAAAATGTAAATCAGACGGATCAATAAATATGATCGTGGCGTACACTTTAAATTAAATTAATATGATCACAAAGGTCCTTATGACACATTCGTCGAATGGATGGAAATAAAAAAAAAGGAAAACCAAGTTAGATTTGGAAAAATTCAGTTACAATTTGCAGTTCGATTAAAATAAACGAATTAAAAATGCTTAGTCCAGAAGTATTTTTGCCGTTTAACCACCCACCTTAATCTCAGGCTGAAATTCTCAGCAAACCAGAATGATTAATTAATTTCTCTCGACTAGGCCTACTGGCATCTAAGAAATAGTTACCCTACTGACTACTATAATATTTATTTACTACTACTATTTTTTTTGGCTGCGCTACACTGGCTCAAGAAACTTTTTTGTCAATCTAGTTAGTGCTTCAAGCCTGCCTAACAGTCAGCTGCATGTGTTTTCAATATTTTGATTAAAACACAAAGGACGACTAATTAAGTTTGCCTACGCATAAATAACTTTTTGGAATCGATCGGATATCGAAATCGAATGAAACGAGCAAAATAAATGCAGTAAATCACTCAAGTGTCGAGTCTAGTCTATTAATCAAAACGTATTAGTGTTAAATTGAAGTCACCCTTTGACGTTTTCGATGTGATAGCAATAACAAAGCAAGCGATAGGGTTTACTTTACTAGATGTTGATGTGCACACACTACTGATCAAGTTAATTCACGATAATTTTTTAACGTTTTAGCCAAGAAAAAAAGCAAACACAAGAAAAATAAACAAACGTTTGTTTTCTTATTCTTACCCTCTTAGGTTGAATTGAATCCTTTTGGTGTAGTCAAAAAAAATAGTGGTTTTATAATGTAACTTCAACTACTTCCTCCTCGAAGATTTTACTCCTGTATGGTGTCTGTTTGACAGAAATTATCTGCCTTACAGAAGTTCGAGTTTTTAAAATGGTATGACTTTCCACTTTTTGAACATTAAAAAATTAACTTTTTTCTCCACCAAAATTCGGTAAAAAGCTCTAAAACTAATGATTTCTTTAGATGTTTCGAAGAAAAACTTTTTTAATATTATTTGCCCACACGTATTCAATGATGATGATGAAAGGCCAAAAGACAATGCAAGTAAAATTTTCCTATGTAGAAAATCAATGAAGTGCCAACTTATATTTTCCTACCAAGAAAAAACTCTTTTATTGCGTATGTGTGGTGGTGTTGTGATAGTTATTGTGCTGGTCTGTATAAAGCACCAAGTAATAGTTTCTTTTTGCATATATTCGTAGTCAAAGTTGGGAGCTCTAAAAATCCTCTATCCTATTCGACTACTCACTCTACTCGATCGAATCTTATTGCCAACAAACTATACTACACAAGATCATATAAAAAGCAAATGTTTTTACACATTTGTATTTCATGTTATAGACTTACTTAGAAACTTCTTATAAACTTACCTTGCCTTGCTTTTATTTAGGAAACAATAATTGTACTGACTATTACAGTATTACCTACATAATCGTCATCCTGCATTATGTATGTTTATCTACTCATGTATGTACTTATGTACGTATTTTCAACTTTGTTACATGACAGTAAAATGTAAAAAACTAAAATAAAATACAGTACATATTCACTTCTACTAGAAAAGCCCCGAATTCGAATGAAAAGATTCATCGTGACTTCTGATCGGTCGTCGTGGTCGCGTACTCGATCGCGTATGCGTCAAATAAAATTGAAGTTTCATTAGTGTCCCTACATCAAAGTTAACTTATAACGCATAAAATATATCTTCGTCCCTGACAATCCAGAAGGGGCAAAAAGGTCTCTAATGGGTTCATTTGATTGGAATTGTATGTAGCAGGAGCTGGAAAATTCTCCATAGAGCTAAGAGAAGAGTAAACGAGTATAGAGGTTTGAATTGAAATGCTGGGTCGTGTGGGAGCTAAAAAATAAAAAATAATAATTTATTAAAATATTGAAATAAATTTTTCTGCGAATGTTCGTTTAATTCTGAAATTTAGAGATTATTTTATATTAATTATGAACTTACTGAGTTTAGTAATTTTTACATTTACAAACGATAATGTTATTAGATCAGAGAGTTAAACATAAACTGTATGATGTACGTATATCTATTTCATGAATTATGATTATAATGTAGTAGATATGTATGAAACATTGAAATAAAGAAAATCGTACGCAGGGGTGAGCCTAAATATCGAGAAGTTTGAACTTTTATGTCATATTCCATACATTTTTAATTTGGCTCTTGGTGGAGATCTTGGTGATCCACTAGATTATTTTCTCGCCCTTGTAAGGACCAAAACTTCATTTAGGTAATTTATTTTTTAGAGATGAATAGACGATGAGGTCCGTACGAAGGCCAAGAAAATTAAATCTCTTTCCATTGGGAAAAGTAAGACTCAAATTTGTTTAGTTATTCTCGACACAGCTAATTTTTGAATAACACATTGCCAATTTTTTAGCTAATTGTTAGCACAGGTAATCATGTTTCTTATATGATGTACATGTTGGATCAATTGAGCGCTAGGTCGGTTCCCAATCACACCTCTATTATAATTCTCCGTTAATTCCCTCCGTCTTCAAGACAGCGCTGCAATCGTTTTACTTTTTGTGTAGCATACATAAACCAGGGCTGAATACCTGTAGATAAAAAAGATGTACATATTTTTAGTTCATATTATTTGTATGATGGCTGATGAGTCTCAATCTCAATGAATAGTAAAAAGTTAAAAGGCTGATACATGTAATGCCTATGCATTAATAATTATTTTTTTAATGACGATAGGCTAAATCATCTTTTATCAAGTCATATCCGTATTATATGCATGCCTTTTTTGATAGGGCTAGTGGGAGATGAGGATGATATGTATAGTAAACATTACTACGATTGCATTGCACATCCCATTTATAAGCAATGATCCTTCTTATGCATATTATTGTAATAATGCATAAGATAAGTTAGCAGAGTACCACATTTATGTTATATGGAAAGGCACATAAAGACTTTTCCCTAATGTCCCTCGTCCCTAAACTCGAACAGTTCTGTAGTCTGTACTGTGCGTAGTAAAGTAATTCATCTGAATGAATGCATGCCCCATCATTCAGTGTTATATTCATTTGGATAGTGACACCAAAAAATTTGTTTTCATTTAAAGTTGCGCTACTTAAATCATTTTAATTAAACTGAGAAAGACATCCCGATTAGTTGATTCGCCAGACATTTGATTTCCAACGGAAGAAACAAACGCATTTTGGAAGGTTGTTCCTCGCAAAGTGCATTTATGTGCACCATAGTTTTACAGGTTGGAGGGAGGGTGGTGTTGTTGGCGGGTTCTGTGTGCACTAACCGCGGTTGAAAAGTTATTTGAAAATTTTGATATATTTGGAAATGAACTTTTTCACAAGTTATTGGATATAATCAACAATTTGAATCCCAATCAACTTAAATTCAAGACATTCATCATAATATAAGTAATGCGTTAATTGGTAAGCCAAATTTGATTTAATGCCCGTTGTAAAATGAATCGTAACAATTTGCACTTTAAAGCGTCATTTACACATTTATAATATAAATTTCATCTTTATCCGTATGAATACATATTGCATGAAGTTTACATTTTTTAAATACCTATTTCGCATGTCGGTTCAATATTGTAATGAATTCACATAAGTGTTTTAATTTATAATCAACAATTTGAATCCCAATCAACTTAAATTCAAGACATTCATCATAATATAAGTAATGCGTTAATTGGTAAGCCAAATTTGATTTAATGCCCGTTATAAAATGAATCGTAACAATTTGCACTTTAAAGCGTCACTTACACATTTATAATATAAATTTCATCTTTATCCGTATGAATACTTATTCCATGAATTTTACATTTTTTAAATACCTATTTCGCATGTCGGTTCAATATTGTAATGAATTCACATAAGTGTTTTAATTTAATATTGTTCATGCATTTCCTGTCTGCATAAATCGATTTATGCGAGGGGTTATCATTTGATCATGTCATGCGTTTAGACATTACGCTTCTGCAGTACTCCTTCATATTTACAACAGTACGGGCGTTTTTTTCTCGAACTCGAACAATTTTATGTTAACAACGCTGTACTGTTAAAGTTACAGCTTTCTAGAGGTCATAGGTTATAATTAGTAATTAATCGTGTTTTACATGTGCAGAAGGCAAAATTTCGGTCACGAGAAGGCAAAGTTCTGGCACTAGTCACTGGGTTCATTTGACATTAATTTCTTATGCAATACCTTGGCATAGTTTCCAGTCATTATTATCCACCAACAATTTCGAATGTTTCATAAGTCTAAGACAAAGTTTAAGAGGTACATCTAGGGAACGAGAGGTGTTCCCCAATACATTTATTTAGGATAGGGCAGGTTAAGCAATCTGCTGAAATGCAGTTTGCTGATGATTGATGATGTCCTAATTGATTGAATGTGGCGGTGATTTAGATAATTTATTTGTCAGGTCAGGAGATTTGAGAATCGAGATGAAGTCTGGTTAATTTTGACGTGACGTTAGTAGTAGTCCAATAGAAAAATGTGTATGAGCAGTGTGGTTTTTCCTGACTGAATACCCATATAACACAACGAACGCTAACAGCGTAATTTGGTCATAAAAGTTGTTGGGGACAAGATAAGCGCTAAAGTTAGTTCTGGTTCATTGAATAGGTGAGTTTAATTGGAGTCATCATTAAGTTCGACTCCTCTTTGCTTACTTGTTGGAAATTGGAATGAAACTGGAAGTGAAGTTGAAGTNTTGGTCATAAAAGTTGTTGGGGACAAGATAAGCGCTAAAGTTAGTTCTGGTTCATTGAATAGGTGAGTTTAATTGGAGTCATCATTAAGTTCGACTCCTCTTTGCTTACTTGTTGGAAATTGGAATGAAACTGGAAGTGAAGTTGAAGTTTTACGTAAAAAAGAAAAAAGATCTTGAAACAATATTATTATAGAATCAAAATCGTATGTTACCATTTCTGACACTGCCTGACGAATACGGTCGGTGGTGATCTGCTTATGATCATGATATTCATGATAAAATGTAGCTTCTTGAAATTTTCCTTGTTATGTAATGCGAAAACAGTTTTGTTTTTCATGTCATGCGAACGGTACTTATGTAATTGTTCATTCATTACGACTCCACCTAGGCCCTCAATTTGTTTTGTTATTTGTGTCGCATGTTGTTTCATGAAAAATTCAATTAAAATACATTTTTGTATAAAACGATCCAAACAGGTAGTAATTTGAAATCTGCATATGATCAAATCTGATGCTTCCCATTCCGTGATATTCCATGTATTAACGTTTTACGAAATGAATGAAATGGGGAACACCTGAATCCGTATCTTATCATATCATATTCATATCATGCAATGCATACTGCTTTATTCCAGACGAAAAGATGGAAAAATGCTTTTCGAATTTGAATGCGTTTTTCTTCATATGCGGCATTTTTATGTAGTAATAAACACGTGCACGAAAGGTATTTTGCATTTTTAATTTTGCTGCTGATAATTAATAATGACTAATGACAATTTTGCCTGCCATGTCGTTAGTCGTTTACTAAAATTATTGTCTTTGCTTTCTCCTTGTTGGTGTAGCTAACCGGATCTGAAACTGGCCTAATTCGAGAAACATTCCAATTCTGTGAACTATTTGTGGCATTCATTTCCACCACGAATCTTTTTGGGAGAAAACATAGCGCGCAACAAATAGTTTACTTTTAGGAGTCCATGGGTTCGGCTTAGCCATTTCTGGGATTGATGAAACTACGAACTAGCAAACGGAATACAACCGACACGAAAATTTTGTCTCCCGGTCTTGCATTTTCAGGGAGAGCTCAGCAGCAGCAAACCTGTAGAACAAGATCAAGGGATGTGCCTAAAAGAACGGCTCGAAAAGATCGAAATGATTGTCCTAAAGAATTCGTTATCAATCGGTTTGCCGGAAACAAAGCAGGAGGGAGCATAGTCCTACCCTCAATCATTGGATCAGGAGTAAGTACTAGAAGAACAACGACCTTAATTAAAAATATCGCAAGAGACCAAACAGCAATTAAAACTCCTGAAATCGAAAGAAGTTTGGAAGTCAAGAGTGGACGAGTATTACGTTCACGAAATTCAAATTGTCCTGTGACATCCGAGATAAAATCCAAGTACCTTTCAAAGGCATCAAAAGAGGCTTCTTCTGTCGGAAGCGCTTTCGCCCGTTGTAATCCACAAATTCAGAGCACGACTCGTGTAACAAGAAGTAACCCATTTGGTTCTACTTCGACTGGATGCGAGCCTGAAGCAACTGGAAATACCACCAATGTCCGTTGCGAAAGCAAACCATTGAAACCAACCTCACTAAACAGCTCCAGTCCAACGCAAGTAGTATTAACAAAGAAAGCGGTAGGTCCTATAGAAGGACCTCGTGTAAAGTTTGCCCCTCGACGCAAGCGTCAGAGAAAGCGGAAAAAGTCGTCTTCTTTCACCAACAGTAATAAAAATCGAAGTCGCCGCAACTCAGGAACTGACAAACACTGCAGCGATACTGGCAAAGCCGGGTCGGGTAAGATGCATGAAGATGTAGCGCAAGAAGTTGAAGCGTCGTCACCCTCTCCATTACCAGCGGACAATGGTGCAGAAATCAGTCCAAAGGAATCGGTGATCGAGGTCAACGATGGAACCAACTGTGGTGATGATAATCAACAGACAGAAGTCGCCGACGATGATGGAGGTGTGTGTGGTGCTGATACGACCGATCAGAGTTCCAGTAGTAGTTCTAGCAGTAGCGGTGTTGTCATCAGTGAGGTTACGGAACCAACCCAGCCAATTTACAATGAAGGAACTACCGATTCATCCTCATCTTCGTTTTTGGATGAGTACACATCGTCAATGGAATACTGCAGTGAGGACGAAATCAATATATTTAGAGATGAATATTATCCTAACGGTATAGGAGCCGGTGGAACTTGCACGAATGCCTTTGGGATATCTACACAACAACCACCTCAGAATGTTTCCGGAGGCTTATTATCAAGTTCTGCAGCAGCAGACGATATATTTTCCTGTACTTTTCCTGCTTCAAACTCATCTTGGTTTCAGTCCTCTGGATCGTCAACCTCGTTTGAAAATTCTGCTTCTATGTTTTACCAAAGCAGTGGTGCTAATCAAGACTCTGTGCCTGGCTCTTCAATGGGCAAACTTGGCAGTTGTTCAGCGTCTGCCTCGTCTTCATCTGAGTACAATTCAATGATGCCTTGTTCATCCAGTTCTCCTGCTCTAGGATCATCCTGGAATAATGCAGCCGGAAGTTCGACGTGGTGTACCGGTGCGGGCGTATCTAACGCCAACAACACTAATGTCAGTCAAGAGAGTTTGACGGATGAAGAAAGCAGGAGCAGTTGGAGTCATATCTTAGAAATGACTTCAGTTGGCGATGATATTGCCAGAAGCGAAATTGGTTCTTCTAATGGCATGCCTGAGTACAACAGTGACCAGAACAAAAGTTTTACGGTGCCTTCAACAGCCTCCCAACAAGTTCAAAATCAGCTTGATTACTCCCAAAATCATCATCAGCAGCAACAAATAATGTACAATCAAAATGTTACATCTCATGCGAATCCATATGGTCAGGATAATTCCAGTATTGACAACTCCTTGATAACTTCATGCAATGCCAGCAGTAATGGAATTCCATTGCCTCCTCCCGGTTACGCGTATTATACAAGTAAGTTTTCACGTGTGTTAATATTATTTTAACAAGTCGTGTGGTACTGAGTAATTATTAACCAAAATGAATGGATTTTAAATAGATGGCAATGGTAATTTTTCATTTCCTGTTTTTTGCCAAGATTGTACCTATCAGGTAAGATGGAATTTTAAAAACGTTTTTAAAATCGATAGTTTATATCTACTATTCGACACGACCTTTAAACCCCCGGTATGGCACGCTGACATATGTAAATCTTATCATTTTGCCAGTGACAAATATTGGGGGAAAGTAAATAATCGTCTCTTCGAGCGGCAGTCAGATTTTTTTATGATTTGATTGTTGTATATATTTATGAGACACACGCAGAGTAACTTTATTAAGCCTAATGTGCCTTTTGTTTTGCACTTTGTTTAAATAATATGCATATTTTGTTTTAGGTTTACGGTAGAACAAGACCTTACTTCAGGGAATTTTTGGAAAGGGTGTCCACGATGTTTGAAGTAATCTTGTTCACTGCTTCCAAGAAAGTATACGCCAATAAAATCTTGGATCTTTTGGATCCCTCCCGCAAATTATATTTATGAGACACACGCAGAGTAACTTTATTAAGCCTAATGTGCCTTTTGTTTTGCACTTTGTTTAAATAATATGCAAATTTTGTTTTAGGTTTACGGTAGAACAAGGCCTTACTTCAGAGAATTTTTGGAAAGGGTGTCCACCATGTTTGAAGTAATCTTGTTCACTGCTTCCAAGAAAGTATACGCCAATAAAATCTTGGATCTTTTGGATCCCTCCCGCAAATGGATCAAGTAAATTCAAAATCAGAATGAATATGCTGGTATATAAAATAGTTGATTTCGATAAATAATTATTAATTAAAATTGTTTAGATATCGTCTTTTTCGGGAACATTGCTTGTGCATAAATGGAAAGTACATCAAGGACTTGAGCATCCTGGGTCGTGATCTCTCTAAAGTCATAATTGTGGACAATTCTCCGCAGGCTTTTGGATATCAGGTTAGAAGCTACACAAATTAATTTTTCTGCTTTTAATGAATTTGTATTTAATCACATTTAAAACCTTGGAATCAATTATAATGTAATGACACTGATGACGTTCAAATATACGTAGCTGGAAAACGGAATCCCTATCGAAAGTTGGTTTGTGGACGAGAATGATCGAGAACTGATGAATTTGGTCCCATTTTTGGAAGAATTAGTCAAGCTGGTATGTTCTTATGTTTCATTTTCTTAATGTATTGTTTGTGTGATTGGAGATATATTTGTGACTGTATTATTACATTTTTTTAGAACGAGGACGTCAGACCACATATCCGGGATCGTTATAGACTCTTCTCCTACCTACCACCCGATTAGGATCAGTTGCACCGTGTCAGTTTTCCAATTTACCTTTCAGTTTGGTTGTATGTACTTCATTGTACATATTATCTACGCAAACATTTTCAAAAATCGAAATTTTGAACATTACGAAAATACTTTATTTTATATATTTTCATTATAGGTTTAATTGTATTTTAATATTGAGATTCTGACCGCTTTTGCCCTTGACTTACAAAGCATTGATTTTAGTTTTAATTATTTTATATTAAACTTTAAAAAAAACAATTAAAACGTAACAAATGTTTCTTAAAATCGCTGGCTGGTAAATGTCGTAACTTTTGGTTGTTCAAAGTTTATGTAGGTTAAACGTGGGAATATGCAATTAAATGATGAATAAGTATAAAATATAATTTTGAGTGCATTATTGTGAAAGGTCAAAGTGCAAATTATTATGCGTTACGGATCATCCGTAATCATGTAACAATTAAACATAGCCTTCTATTTCAACAATTAGATAATTTAAAAAAATCAAATACAATGATATTTTAGAATCTAATATTTAGATATAGGCTCAAGAGGGATGGGTGTAGAGTAACAAGAAGCGTATGAGCTAAATAAATGTCAAATGAATGTCACCTAAATTTTTACTCCCATCTAGTGTCATAAATTAACTTGTTTAAATTAAATAATACATGTAAGAATTTATTTTAGTTATTGATAAAAGAGTTCATCGTGATCATGATAATAATGATTGATCGAACAATGTGCATAAAAAAGTGAACTATGGACCTCAGTTTTGCTATCTCGAACTCTACAGATGTGTTTCTAAACATAGTACGTAGGATTAAAATAACGTAATACTAACCTAAAGTTTTCTATTTAAAAAGAATATTATTTAGTTTTATTGATTACAATACATACTTGATTACTTTAATCTTACCTGTGCCCTTATACTTCATAAAACATCTAAGTATACGGTTCTAAATGGTAATTTTGTATAGATATAAAGTCTCCGTGATTGTCCTGAATGTTTTAATGCTACTAATTTATTGAATGGAATGAAAAGTTTGTGAAATGCTATTTACTAACCAATTCCATACTTTCGGCTAAGTTAGCTCGATGTAAGATTTGTCTCACTTTTTACTTACTTGTATTCCCTTTATTTTTACTTTGCACCGCATAAGATTTGGAAAATCAATTCATATATTTGTTTGTGATGATAATTAGGAAAAAAAAGTTTGTAATCCTCGTGATCAGTGTAAACCAATCTAACGTAAATGCGGCTGCTTGCTGACTCCGGGTATTTTGTAGCTTATTTTTTGTATTGCAAACTTGATCAAAATGTGATGTATCCGCTCTGTTAAAGTTTCGATCGCTTGAGGTAGTCTCTTGTGCCCGGTGCAGTTAATGTTTTCCACATGAAATATATATTAAATTGAATAGTGTAAAACTTGTAAGTGTGTCTAGATTTAGACAATCATAAAAGGTTAATTGCCCAGATGTTCCTTACATTACTTATGCCTACTGCCTACTACTTTTTTGGATTCTGAGCCCCCGGAAATATATGTACAGTGCAACTTGGCTATAGTGGCTACTCAGGGGCGGCTAGAGAAGTGGCCATTATAGCGCATGGCCACTATAGGACTTTGCCATATCCTTGTAATTCTATACTCATCTTAAAGAAAAATTTGTTCTCATGTTTTGCCAGTCTCAATTTTTGAATTTATCGTTGTCCATATTTTTCCCAAATGATCAGCTTCACTGGAATTTCAATTAGCAAAATAATGTCCCAAAAATTGCTAATGAAATGTAAGTATACAAAAGTATTTATTTTTAAAGTTTCTTTCTTGCCTTTAAACTTTGAATCTGTGAAGTGATTCTTATGGTATACGTTTATTAGACGAACATAAAGTCCGTTGAAATGCAAATTTGTTGACTACTTGCAAGTTTATAAATCGCATAAAAATGAATAATACTTATGCAATACTTAATTATTATTAGCTAAGGTTCCTTGTTATCGCCATCTCTGCTCTCAATTTAAAAAGTCATGAAATTCAGACACATATTTTTAATTGCGCAATAATTGAAAAATGAAATATGAAATCAAGCAATATATTGTTGTTCACAGGGAGTTTCAAATGAGTTTTGGCCTTTCACATAATTATTAATTCTAACTATATTTGGATCCCAACTATTGCGAAAGTACAATTGCAATTAAAGTGTATGCTTAATTGTTACAGCAAAAAGCAATGTATTGACACTTTAAAATTTCATGTAAAATTGATTAATCTATATACTTAGTAGAAAGAATATTATGTCAGTATTTTTATTAACTCATCTCTTTGCGCCAGTTTACTATATAGCTAATATGTAATTGTTCTTTTTCATTATAAAAATGAGTATTGACTTTCGAAATGTAGAAGCCTTTAGTTGTCGGAAAACCAAAACTTTTAAATTATCTTTAAAATAACTACTGTACTACAAGAACTGTTTGTTTTCGAGTTTTATTAAGCCGCTTTAAAATACACATATTATTATTGCATTGCAAATAGAATTTATTTAAGTTAGAAA
>JAHZMX010000726.1:0-16401 GCA_027743895.1 Seira musarum | reverse complement strand
GTTAGAAATCACTACTAAACAACTCTAAAACGACCTCAGAGGAAAGGTTTGTACTCTGATGCACGAGCTATTATTGTGTATTAGTGAGCAAAAGAATGGTGGATCACAAAAACTCACAAACATAATAATAATTATTTAAGGTATATTTCAAACAATATATACGCTTATTGTCTTGTCCAAACAAAAAAGCGTGTGCAACAATGACATTTGTTAGTTATTTGCACTTCGCAGTTAGGCGATTGAAACTGAAATTATGAACTATGGCTTTCGGTTCATTCAAAGTAAAAGTAAAAAACAATATGCAGTTGCCATTCAGTAAAGCAAGCTTACAAGTTGCAGTTACAATTCAAGTCAACCAAAAATACTGTATAAAGTACAGACAAGTGTAGATCGTTTATAGCCTAATTGAAAATAATTTTAAAATGTACTGGTAATCTCAAGCCTCAGTAAAGTTTTGAACAAACAGCCAGGCCTTCTTGTACTCGTGCCACTTCACTTATGTATAGATAAAGTTCCGTTTGTCCGGCGAAGGTCCCTTGAACTTCCGCTGAATCCCGGAATATCAGAGTTATAAAATAATATGCTTTACGATAAGATTTCTCTAACTGAAACGTCTCCCAGCATCCATTGTCAAATTACTTCAGCAGGTTCCGGTTCCGCCGTAGAGAAGAAGACAACCGAACCAAATACATTAAGCTTTTTGTGACATTTTGTAGACCTTTTTATTGGAATGGAATACACGCAGGCAAATAATGTGGCTCAAACTAAAAACTTAGAATCGCGTCGTTCTAATCCACATGACACTTTTCCAGTTTGCATATTTGCAAACAATTTGAATTCAAAGTTCCATCTTTTCAAAGTCGAGCCATAAAAAAAGCCGACTACTCGTTTGTTTATGATTTTGTTCGGATGCAAACGCTTTCTTGCTTATTTATGAGCGACCACACTGCATATATGCCTGAATGTTCGGCTTTTTCATCTTACCCATGTAAATTCGCAAACCAAGAAGATAATACAGGGGCGATACGTATGAGCTGAATGGTGTATAACGTTTCTATGGCCACGACTCGTCTCTAGACCAAAAAAACTGATGGAATCACACAGTGTGTGAGAGTGAGAGAAATATTATCTTGTGACTCTCTCGTCTTATATTTTTGTACTTGCCACCATTTGCATTTATACGACCATCTGCTCAGGTATATATGAGAAGGCATATGAGTGAAGTAGTAGTGGAATTGATATTTTGATATGCCTGCCTGGCCTGGCCAGTAGTATGTAGGTATACACGCTATGTAGAATGTAGAATACATGCTCGTCGATGATATTTGTACTTGTTCTTCCAGCTCTCAATATACAACTCCCTCATTCTCTGAGTCGGTGAGGTTGTAGTACGGCCGCCATAATAACACTGCTAGTTTGTAAAAGGAGTGTGGATTTCTTGTTACTAACCCATTTTTCGCCATAACTGGATAATTTTTGAAAATGTTGAGTACCCTGAGGAACCTTGGGGGTGGCCTTCTGAGGGCTTCCAAGTCCTCCTTCATCGCCTCTGAAGCTTCCAGAGCCTCCACCGCCCTTCTCAGCAAGAAAGAATGTAAGCAAACCTGCATGTTCCTATTTAATCATTTACCGGTAGTTAATTGCTGTTTTTGCTTTTAACGAAGGTATAGCTATGTTTATTTATTTGTAGCCGGTTGGATAAATACGCATAATGTAGCCCTCTTTGTGTGAGATTTTGGTGAAATGCAGTTAAAATGCATTTGCAATTATTTTGTGTACTGGAACAACATGGCTGCCAAATATAAAGAATAACTAAAACAGCTGAAACTTTAGCCTGACCATGAAAGTCGGTTTACAGTTGTAGTTAATGGCGTCAGTCTCAGAAGACAAATGGCTTAAACTGAAAGTAAATATATTTATTCTTCCGGTTTCGTTTTAAAACTAATTTTTATCAATAACAGTAAATAAAAGTACTGAAATACGAAGGTTAGGTTGCAGAATATCAAACGCTAAAGCGATTGCAAGTACAGCTTACTTCATTATTTAATTCAGTGCATGTTATATTAGACACATTAATTAATATCTCTTTGAACTTCGTAATTAATTAAATACTTACTCTTTAATATAAAGGGGGCAGGAGTGGATATGCTGCTGCAGCTCCCAAGGGCAAGACTTCAGGGAAAATCACTGCCGTTATTGGTGCCGTTGTTGACGTACAGGTAAATCATGATAGTTTGAGATGATTGCTCTATTACCTTTATTTCTAATTTCCCATTCCAAAATAAAATGTTTTGAAAATTTTATTTAGTTTGAGGATGCCCTTCCCCCAATCCTTAACGCTCTGGAAGTCGCCGATCGGCAACCAAAGCTGATTTTAGAAGTTGCGCAACATTTAGGTTTGTCCAAAACGAATTGTTCATACTTTATTTTTAATTAAATTTGTAAAATATTCTTAATGTTCGATTTTTAATTCATGGCAATTTAGGAGAGAATGTTGTTCGAACTATCGCTATGGACGGTACGGAAGGTCTCATTCGCGGACAGAAGGTCACCGATTTAGGATCTCCAATTACAATTCCAGTCGGCCCTGAAACGTTAGGACGAATTATGAATGTCATTGGCGAACCTATTGATGAAAGAGGTAGGGATTTATGGTTTCATTTTGAGTTCTTCATCTTTATGGGAACTATGTAATTAGAATTTTAATGATACACATTTTAGGGCCCATCACTACTGACAAGTTTGCTGCTATCCATGCTGAAGCTCCCGAGTTCACGGAAATGAGTGTCGAGCAAGAAATTCTTGTAACTGGTATTAAGGTCGTCGATCTTTTGGCCCCTTACGCCAAGGGAGGTAAAATTGGTAAGTGTGGGATAAAAGTAACAAAATTTAACATCTGGAGTATCTTTATATTTTCGTCCTAAATTATTATTATGTTTTTGTATCTCTGCAGGACTCTTCGGTGGTGCTGGTGTCGGCAAAACTGTATTGATTATGGAACTTATTAACAACGTCGCCAAAGCTCATGGTGGTTACTCCGTGTTTGCTGGAGTCGGAGAGAGAACACGTGAGGGTAACGATTTGTACAATGAAATGATTGAAGGAGGTGTCATTTCCTTGAAGGACAAGACTTCCAAGGTGCGACCAACGTTATGTATCTGCATTCTGTTGCTTTAGAATTGGTAGCTCGGTACAAAATAATTAAATATACAAATTTATTTTTACAGGTAGCGCTTGTCTACGGTCAGATGAATGAGCCCCCTGGCGCTCGTGCCCGTGTCGCTTTGACCGGATTGACTGTCGCTGAATATTTCCGTGATCAGGTTAGGACAGACAGGTTATGGCTAAAACGTTGGGAATGGGGCGTGATGTTCAAATGCAATTTATTTTTGTTGTGTAGTTTTTGATCTTTACCATAATTTCGATTTTAATTATTGTCAGTTGTTTTCACTTCATATTTGTCATATAATATACAGTTAGTATGTGTTAAGAAATATCAATTGGAAATCTTAACTAATTTTTTCTTTTTTTATCTTGATCAGGAAGGACAGGATGTACTGCTTTTTATTGACAACATCTTCAGATTCACACAAGCAGGTTCAGAAGTGTCTGCCCTGTTGGGTCGTTAGGACAGACAGGTTATGGCTAAAACGTTGGGAATGGGGCGTGATGTTCAAATGCAATTTATTTTTGTTGTGTAGTTTTTTATCTTTACCATAATTTCGATCTTAATTATTGTCAGTTGTTTTCACTTCATATTTGTCAATACACAGTTAGTATGTGTTAAGAAATATCAATTGGAAATCTTAACTAATTTTTTCTTTTGGTAAATACGAAACATTGTGCCATCCAAAAAGAAAACCTTTACGCGCAAATGAAAATTACAAACATATTTTCTGTTTTCCAGGGTTTTAAGAAAATTCTTGGAGGAGAACTCGACCATCTTCCTGAGATGGCTTTCTACATGGTTGGGCCCGTTGAAGAAGTTGTCCAGAAAGCAGAAAAGATGGCTGAATCCGCCTCATAAACACTTGATACTGCTGTAATTCTTAGTAGAATATTAAAATATAAATTATTGGCAAATATACATGACTCTTTTGAAAGTTTTCGCTTTAATTATAATTGGAACGCTGTCTGTTGAAGTTCATTTTCATAAAAAATACGGTGTATAACTATCCCGACGACACGTCAACTTTCAGAGGAGTCATAGACAGACGAATCCTATATTGTAGACATATTTGTTGTATGTACGGAGTTTAAAATAAAGGTCTCTTAACATAATATACTAATTTCTAGAAGGTCTATTTCTTGGCTGTTGTGTTCTTTCCATTCACAATACAATATTACGTGCCCAAACTTATATGATCTACAACAATAGGTTTTGATCTGTTAAAAAATTTAGTCTCAAATTAAATGAAACAGTAGTCGACTGGTAGACAATATTCAAATTTTGGACCCGATTTTAATCGCATTTCTTCCTTCCCGAAATAAAAATACGTTATTCTTAGCTTTAAAAATTCCCAATGTTAAGGTCCATATTATTGAGCATATAATATCACAATCAATTAAGGATTGTTTTATAATACATTATGTTTTTGTTTGTGATTTTGTGTGGAATAAATATTTTATAATTATTATGCCGGATAAGTAAATCAATATGATTTCTCTTTCCTTTGCCTAACTTTTTTAGTTTTGCACTTTGTACGATTTGTATAAAGGGGCATCCTGAGAATAAGCACCTGCTACATTGCATCGAACATTTTAATTTTATAAAACCCTTTCTCCGTCACAAATACATCACTCTACTTTTTTAGTTTTGCACTTTGTACGATTTGTATAAAGGGGCATCCTGAGAATAAGCACCTGCTACATTGCATCGAACATTTTAATTTTATAAAACCCTTTCTCCGTTACAAATACATCACTCATTTCACAGCAATTTGTATTGTTGTCAAATGCTACATTTAAAAGCATCGATTTTCTGTTAAAATGGATTTTAAAAGTACTAACGCTCAGTAATTGTAATTTGGATTCCGTTTCCTTTGTGTCCCCTTTTATCTTATAAATACAAAAATCACGAATCTTTTAGGGCCCAGAGTATAATTTCATGTGGAAAATCACAGTGAGTCCCTATGTCGTGCCTAAATCAACCTAATTATTGTGAAGACATCAAACAAGTTAACTTTCTATTCATACTATTCTTTGAGCAACGGCATTGACGACTATTAAGATCTTCTCATATGTAATCCATTTAACATCTATCCATTCATATCTCTTTTTTTTGCTATTTTATTTAGGTACATTTCATGCACATAACATTTTGCATCGCGAGTAGAAAGGAAAGGAATGTTAACCGAGCCGAGCCAAACATGAATGAGCCATGATGATTGTATCATCATAAAGCAATGTAATAATTGTAGTCCATAGTAAGACAAGACCTCTACAAAGAAGGATTTCTAAACTGCAGACGACATGAACCAAAATATTCTATGCGCTTGCTTGCTAGTTGGTAGCTGCTGAGAAACTTGCTGCTCCTTCTGATGAGGTTGTTGCAGATTGAATTTGTAAAAGTGTGACTCGTCGTCGGATATGTGGTGGTGGTGACTTGAGCTGTTTGTTCGCTGCGTTAGGTATAAATTATTATTATTATTAGGATAATAAAAATTTAAAGCTAAATTATTATTAAAAAGAGAGAGGGATACACATCATACAGTACAGGTTGTTGTGCAGTCGCGATGAGTATATCGTCCATAGTTTAATTTAATGTTTAAAGAGTAAAGTTTCAGTCCCACTTTTACCTTATAAAAATTACCTTATTGCATATTGTAGTGCACAAATAATTGCTACCCATTCTATTCATAGGAAATACTATGTTTTAGTTATGGCAGAAAGTAAAAGGAACAAAATATGTAAACTGAAGAATGATTGGTGAAGTAACAATATGGTTTCGTTTTTGATGCAATAATGGGGAAGGGTTTATATCATTTCACTTCTAATCATTCGTCCCCTACTCAGTTACACGAAGTTAGATATTAATTTTTACCAGTCTTTGGTAAAATATTCAAATTTTTTACAACAAACTAAATCGTGCGCGTCCATAAAATAATAAAACTTGTTAATTTTTCGTCCAATTTTTAGTTTGAATGAAATTTGGATCAATCGAATCGCCTACCTGTGAACTGAACCGTGGTCAGAATGCCTGGGATTGATTGAATAGAAGAAAGATTTGGAAAAATCCTGCGGGTGTCGAACCAAAACAGAAAAGTCACTGTAACGTACCATGTACAACACAATGAACGGGGTAAATGTTGCCGATAAACTTGGGCTTGGCTCGGAAGTAAGAGAACTTAAGTTCGGATCCAGTTTCACTTCGGGTGGCAGGGGTCAGCAGCAAGGTTCTTTTCATAGTGTTAGGTAAATTAATAAATGAATTATGTATTTAAAACACTTTTCGACAGTCCATTTTTAATAACATTTCAACTTGTTTTTTTTTGTTGTGCTTTTAGATATGATTTTAAACCTGCAAGCGTGGATACTTCAAAAATGGCTACTCTGGATGTTGGCCCAAACGGCCAAGTAACTATTTCTATGCCTAATGTCGACGGCAACGGAACAACAGTTTTTAAAGGTGCTAGGAAGCCTTACGCTAAGGAATGTGTGCTAATAATAGATAACGATACGGGTGAGGTTGTGTTGGAAAAACTAACCCACAACATTCAGGTCAAGCGAACAAGGTAAAATAGGAAACCTTATTTTAAAATTTGATTTTAATATAAACAAGCTAAGTAAAGTGCTTAGTAGATGCAATGTATTAAAATGTATTTTACTTTCAGGGAGGAAGGCGGAAGTAAGAAAAGCAGCGGAGCAATGTCTTTGCCTCCAGCTCCACCTTCAAGCACTGAAATTAAACCCCCGACAAAAAACCAACCACCTCCCCAATTCAAATCAGACCCGAAAGTTAACAATAATGGAGGCCGAGATAGGGAGGAGCCGAAGAAAAGCATGCCTCCAACTCCCATGCAACATCCTTCCCAGCAATTATCGTCAAAGCGTGGACCTTCAAATTCTCCCAAGCCGCCTCATCAACCTCCACGAAAGTCTCCAAACAGTGGTCCTTCCCCTGGGCATTCAACTTCTTCTCCTCCCATGTCGTTCTCTCCTGCCGCAGGTCCATCAAGTTCGCAAGAGTCACATAGACAAGTTAAGGGAGAGCCGAAGCAGCAGCCTAACCTATTGTCGTTGACGAACTTTGAAGATTTGCTTATGCCTACGATGAATCCACCTCCCAAACCTGCAATTGAAAAGGCTCAAGGAAGGGACATTGCAAGTATGAATCCTCCGATTGCGAAGCCTCCTGTGGCAGTACCCTCAAAAAGTGTACCTTCGTCTGCATTATCAGAATCGTCAAGTGGTGAAGATAGTAGTAGTAGCTCAAGCAGTGACGATGACGATGATGATAGCAGCGATATGGAAGAAGTTCTGGACAAAGTTCCAATTCCACCTGCCGCAGAT
Organism: Seira musarum; assembly: GCA_027743895.1. Lineage (NCBI taxonomy): Eukaryota > Metazoa > Arthropoda > Collembola > Entomobryomorpha > Entomobryidae > Seira > Seira musarum. Next base: position 8,889 of record JAHZMX010000726.1, on the reverse strand, counting down.
ATAAAACCACTTCCTGTATTAGGGGGCAGTAGTGGCGGGGGAAGACCACAGCCACCCCCACCTGTTGCGCTATCTATGCCAACAGACTTACTCTGCGAGGATCTACAATTATCAGAATCTGGTTCTGATTCAGATTAAAAACATATTAAGATAAATCTTGTGATCAATCAATTTGTCAACAAACGATGCCTTTCTATATTCAATTTCGAAATTTTCATGCGATCTTGTGAATATTTTTGTACTTAAAACTGTATGCAATGTGTGGCGTGTCCAAATGCGTATCAGGTGCATTTGTAAAAGCACTTATGTATTTAAAAATATATATCTTAAATCCAGGGTATCTGTCAAATACCCAGGATATCCAGGATTTTAGCTGATGGATTTTGTGTGAAATGTTTCTTACGTTTCTTCTCTCAATGTACATACATACCAGATTCCACGAAGGATGTAGGTAGGTAGACTAGATAATTAGAAATCCTTTACAAGCATGACCGTTTCTGTTTGTATGAATAATGGTTAGACTAAAATGACGAATAAATAAACGACCCGTTATTATATATGCAGGCAAATTTGAAAAGACCTAACCTACCCTAGGATTATTATTTTCTACTTTTTCATTGGTCATTTTTAGGATTCAAAACTTGGCATTCTCGCCAACAATACTGCTATACGTACGAGATGGAAGCAGAACGAATTCAGTTTGCCCCGGTATATTATACTATCAGATTATTTGAAATGTTTATATACAATACGCCTTACTTTTTTCTAATTAATCCTTTGTCGTGCTTTTGAAAACGACATTTCGATTTAAATAATGGTCATTGTTGTGAGCTCAAGGCTTGAGGGTGTAATTATATGAACGCGAAACGCCTATTACAACGGTTCGGTTCATATTTGTGGTAATTATCTCGTATAATCTGTGCTGTGTTGCAGGTCATATGCAATGCGCTTAATTTTTCTTCGAATTTGATTGGAAATATCGAACAATCATCATCACAATTTTTTTTATACGTCGAACTTAATTTCCGTTTTAAATTACATTCGTAATAAGGATGGCCTTTCTTGGCAAATACAGAAATTATATTAAATCCTTTGCTGCATAAAACATTGATACATCATAAACGTAATACTTACTGCCCGCTACAGTATCACCAAACCTCACAGCGAACTTGGCCGGCCTTGTTTTAAATCATTTATCGATTTTTTTAACTGGTCAAAAATGTCGTAGGTAGGATAAGTATATTGGTAATATTGTAAGTAGTGTTTTTGAAGAGATTTATAGTTGGACAAAATCGAAGGAGACATTTCATTCTTTGATTAAATAATTTCGATACTATTGGTTGGAATCATTTATAACTTTTTCAAAGGAATAATTTTATAACAATCATTAATTACAGTGAAATATGTATGCGTTTTTTCTTTTTCATATTTATACATTCATACTTTCTATTCAATCAACTGTCACCGTTATTAGAATGTCTTTGGTAAATGAATGAATGCAAATTATCCCTATTTTCAGTAGAAACATTTTCTCACTTTCTCGATTGTGAGTTTTGAAGTTGTAGGAGCGGCTTAAAATTCGAAAGGAATTTCATTTGAAGTCGTCATCTCTGAAATATTACATTACGTATATCCCAGCTCAAGAGATATATCTTTCCGTCCAATAAAATACGGAGGAGCTCACCGAGAGTGCCAGACAAGTCAACTATTTTTTAAAGCCCGTAAATGGAAGTATTTTTACAAGCATGAAGTCCCCCACAGAATGGGATGAGAAAGTTTCGAGAGTCGCGGCGATGGCATGGCTTTGACTTTGACTTCTTCTGAGAAAATCATTTAGATGTAAATTCGTTTTAAAAGTTGTAATATATCCACCTCGTTATGTTCCTTACTGGATCATTAGTACCAAGCCAAAACACCTAGTACAATATGAGATTCCTTGTTCTTACTCTTTTTTTGTTCTGCTCTTGTGTTGCATCATTTAAGAATATGATTATTAGAACGGCGGAGCAAAAAATGCATTCTTGGCTTTCCGCATCTTCTTTTTCTGCTGTAAAGTCTCCGTCTTTTTTCCCTTCTTTGCCTTCACTTGTCTGGTATTTCACAAACCTGCGATGAGATGAGGTACACCTTTCAAAAACTTTTAAAAGATTTTTCTCTCACATTTTTCCATGTCAGCGGGCGATATGCACTGTAGCATCTTTTTTCAAAAATGTGAGATGAAAAAGAGAAATACATATTTAAACTTTAGACTAATACGACTTCTACACTGAACAACAATGCAGAAAAACATGTTACATCATCATGTACCTACGCATCTTCAAAAAATACAAGACAAAATCTCTTAGAGCAATAGAATTTTTGCTGTGCATTGTATGTCAATGCATCTTATTTTCAGTATTTTTCGTGAAGAGCTCATATGTGCTTGATCGGCCAGGACCTGTACCTGTGAAGCTCATACCAAAATTTTGTTTTTTTTTTTTGCATTTCGAGATCTATGCATTTTGAAATCAAATTTACAAATTAAATTCTTCAAGAAGAACATAAAAAACTTGCAAAGAATTAACTGTTCGTTCGTGCACTGCCTTCTACATTGCTGTAAATTCGTAATAAGGAAATTAAAGAAGCGTTAATTTGGTACGAACAACAATGCAATGCAATGGTATCGGTGTGGCAGGCATGCCGAAAAAGTGTTGCTCACTGCATTTCAATTTTTATATAAAAAACAGTTGCATAGTTCATGTAAGTAGTTGCAGTTAAAAATTTAGAATACGCACCTTATTCAGACAGGAGCTTAATTCTTTAGACGTGGTACTTACGTATTTTGTCGATAAAACCTCTTCACTTTTTATGCTTATTAGGCCATAGACATAGACTTTACCGGGGCTTGTCCTCTTCAATCCTCAAAAAGAAGCATGGAAAATTGAAGTTTGACAGCATTCTCAAGTGATGATGTGCGACGATGAGGAGGGTATTTGCAATTTTTGGGCGAGGAGGACAATAAAGTGTCTGTATGAATAATCAAATCGATTTTAACGAAAAACAAATTCGTGAATGAAATTCTAAACAACTTTTGGGAAAAAATATCACGAATTTTGCGTTTCAGTACTAACAGCATTTCGATAAAATTGCTGTGAATATATCAACCAGGATATTAAACAGCATAATAGGCAGATAAATTATACCGTTGTAATTGGCTTTTAACACAGCTATTGAATTACAATCAAAATTTCAGCGAAAAATATTCTTCCTGCATTTCTTTTCATTTCCCAGTATGTTTTATCTCATTGACCTGCATCAATGAGCAAGCAAGTAGAGACGATGCATTCATTCATCCCATTCTTTAAATTTTCTGTAAAAAAGTGGTTATCTCACAAGCAATTCTAAAACCCCAGCACGAAAAATATGTGGTATTGGTATAAGATGATGTTTTGAGAATGAACTTCATCTTCTTCTCCTCCACGATCATTGATGATTTCAAAGATATTTTTAAAAGGGTACTTCTTGGTAGGCACATAAAACCTATTTTTACGTGTATTATATGAGCCTCCTTCAAAGTAAGCCTTTTTTCTTCGTCTTTTAACCATCTTGTCACGATGAGACTTTATGGTACATAGAATTTCATTTTGCGTCTCACAATATTTTACTCTCATCATCCCATGATTCGAAAAGGCATACCCTGTAATAAGAAACACGCGTTATGTATTTTATAAAGTATTACAGCAATTCTCACAATAGCAATCAAATGGTCACACTGACTCACACGTAATAATATGAAGAAGTAAAAAAAGCATACGCCCTCAGCCCAACAGTTTACAAGGCCATTAAAGCTAAAGTAAAAAAGAATTGAATGGAAGTGAATGTTTTAGTGTGGTTTAGTTGTGAATTGCGCTCGCACACAAACACACACACAAACACTTTTCTGTGCGAGTTTTCTGTCTTCCCAAATCGGATATAGAGATATATATGCCAGAAATAATGAAGATTGGGCTTGGTTTTTAACTTTCAAAGCAAGTCCCAAGAAAAAGTCTAATTTGACAATCTCAAGAAATACAAAGACGAGACTTGTTCTCCATGAAAAATGGTGGAGTTGAACCGAAGTAGACCCCATAGAAAAACTTTGTCCGTGTGTCTTAAACGTTCATGTTCTTGAAATAGTGTGAGTGTGAGAGAAACAGGGAACTTGAATGCTCCCATCATTTCATCATCATCCCAGACACAAACTCCCTCATTTTTCTTATTCTCCGGCGCATTGTCAGTAAGTGCATAACCTTATTTAGATATTCAAGTCAATCATCATATTCTTTTAACTCATTTAATGGATATTACATGCGTAGTAGTGGTACGCACCAGCATTTTCTCCTCTCTATCATTCAGTTGCAGGAAAATAATAGGCTCCATGAAAAATTAAGTTTTCGTGTGGAGGGTAAAAAAGTCATAAAAGATAAGATAATTTCGCATGCTAAACGTTGCTCGTTGCACAGTTTCTTTCTACTAAAGTTTAAGGTTTCTGCACCTAATTTTCCTCGTTCATATGATTCATGTATGCATGTAAGAGATTTGTAAGATGAGTTTACCTAGTTTTAGTTGGGGTACCTGCGCATGGGACAGAATATTTTGTAAGATTAAAATCCATACATGTGGATGTGGGAAGATTGTGCGATGAGTCCTCGTTCATATGATTCAAGTATGCATGTAAGAGATTTGTAAGATGAGTTTACCTAGTTTTAGTTGGGGTACCTGCGCATGGGACAGAATATTTTGTAAGATTAATATCCATACATGTGGATGTGGGAAGATTGTGCGATGAGGTGATTATTATCTCATAAAAATATCATTTTCATCACAATATAAAAGGCTGGATGAGCTGTTCTGGAGAAAAAAAACTGGATAAAATTGAGAATGACGGCAGATTGTTTTTCTGCAGTTTAGGCGTAGTAGCGGAGATTCATATGAGCTAATATCAACCGGTCGGTTGGTGATGTGATGGATATGATGACGAGAGGCCAGCATCATCACCACAGAAAAGTTAAAATCGTACTTCAAACGTCGTTTCACATCATCATCGACCAAGAAAGTATTAGTGTGGTTTTCAGTAATCATCACCACTTCTTTGTGCACGATGCTTGAGTTTGAATTAGTTTCACATTATTAAAATCCATACATGTGGATGTGGGAAGATTGTGCGATGAGGTGATTATTATCTCATAAAATATCATTTTCATCACAATATAAAAGGCTGGATGAGCTGTTCTGGAGAAAAAAACTGGATAAAATTGAGGATGACGGCAGATTGTTTTTCTGCAGTTTAGGCGTAGTAGCGGAGATTCATGAGCTAATATCAACCGGTCGGTTGGTGATGTGATGGATATGATGACGAGAGGCCAGCATCATCACCACAGAAAAGTTAAAATCGTGCTTCAAACGTCGTTTCACATCATCATCGACCAAGAAAGTATTAGTGTGGTTTTCAGTAATCATCACCACTTCTTTGTGCACGATGCTTGAGTTTGAATTAGTTTCACATTGCCCATGATTTTGAATTGGGGACGAAAGCGTTTTTCACCCGAATTAATACGTGTGACAGTAAAGGTAATTAAATTTAACTCGTCAAATTTTAACTATTTTCATTCCCAGCTAACCAGAATCCATATTTATTGGAGTTTTCCAAGAATGTTGATTTTTTTTACTAGAGAATCGTTTGCTTGTGTAAAGCTTTTGTAATCGGAATCGCGTTCTGAGCAACTAGCGTGCGTATCATTTCTCGTTTTTTTTTCAAAATTATCTGGTTAAATGAGTCATCATAAGCTAGTGCTTGCTTATTTGTTGAACGAAATGAAGTAAAGCGGAAAATAACAACCACACAGATCATTGATATTGGCGAATAAAAGGAATTGAAGTGACAGTGTCAACCAGAGAACAAACTTGTTGTGAATTTATTCTGCATGCAATGCAAAAGTATGAGCAAGGGAATTGTGTTCGTGTTTGGTGCATTTTCATAAGCCTTTTTGTTCCTTTATCAGAGTTTTTGGGTAATTGATTCACAAATGTGCATGAATTTTGTTTGAAGTTTGTTTTGTAAGTTAAAATTTGGACATTATTAGGTGTACATATGTAAATAAATATGAGTTTACTTATAAAGACACGATGGTTCAATACTATTTCAAAGCTGAAAGGAAAATAGAGAGGTTAAAGCGGAGAACAGATTATAATTTCAATGTCATAATAAACATGCCGATTCAAGCTAATAAAAGCGTTGTCATTGAATAAGTTGAAAATTAGACTGCCAATGATGAAGACGGTGCCTTGAAAGAAGGAGGAATAATACATTTCGAGGATTGTGATTGTACTCATTTTAAAATCTTGGTTTAAACAAAGTTTTTTTTGTATTACAAATGTTGCAAATAGTGAAAATATTGCAAGTCTTTTCACAACAGAACATACCAATTTCGCTCATTTATGGTAAGCAAAAACAACAAAGTCTACCGCAAAGTGTTTCGACGGAGAGATATGACGATACACAGATGGACACAAATGGTCTTCATGAGCAATTATGAAACTGTCGTTACACGCTCAAAAAAACTAGAAATGGGTCTGTGACTTTGAAGTATAGTTTGGACAGCTGCGTCTCGTCATTCATTTCGTGGTTTTAGTTGGAATTTGTGATTCACTTTAATAATGGCCGTGAAGTTGATGGATCGTGTATTTTCCATCTTATTTCAGCGTTTCAACCAGCGTTTTTCTTCTCAATATTAATCTTTTTTTTGTGTGTAATTTTTGTGTATTTCCCTTGGTCTCGAGTTTTGATTTAGATGACGCAAAAATTGTCTTTGATCTTATGGAAAATTCAGTTTCCAATATTTGGGGTACTACATTTTCCAATTAATTGTCACAGTATTAGTTCCTGGGTTGACTGAACGATTATATTAAAGCACTCTCAAAGTAGTATTCAATTGTAATGAAATAGATTTTGACTAGAGTATATTTGACTAGTCATATCATTTCCCAACGTTTAAGCAAACATGACTTTATGTTGTCATAAAATATTTATTTTATGTGAGGTTTCTATGTACATGTTTAATCAAAAATCATGGGACAGGAAATCTTATATCAGTCATATGTCATTTGAATTTGTACGGCCAAAGGCGGATAAGTAGCTTCCATTCCTATTGTTAGTTTGTTAGTCAGAAAATAATATTTTAGATAAAAGTAGAAAAAAATAATTATATTTTTGTTCTCATTAATATATTTATTTCCCTGAAAAAAAGTCGATTTTTGTCATAAGTCGTATCGTTCAAACATCCGGTGTAACAAACATTTAATTTTTTATCTGATTCATTTTCTCGTATGACCTACATACGCATTGAATAGCCTTATGATGAATCATTTCAATTTTGTCACGCTTCAGTTGCTCTCATGTAATTACAAACTTTTTTGAGTCGTATAAGAAAAGGACGGAAGGCATGCACATTGATATTCTTTGTCGTTTCGAAATTGACAAGAAAGTATTGAATCTCATTTGATTGTGACAACGATCAAATTCGATTACCGCCTTCACATTATCATTTATCTGTAATAACAATTTAAGATATCGTTTACACAATAGTGCCGACTCAAAGGCACCTGAACATAACATTCAACTTTTTATGAAAATCGAGAAAACTTTAATATTTAAGGGGAATTGCAGAAGCATTACGTATTCTACAAAATTAATTTGATACGAAAACTTGATTGTTTTAAACTTTGTAGCCTAATTCCCAATTCAAATCCCATGCAGTGTTTGCAACAGCAATTTTACGAGGAAGAGATTTTAGCGATTTCTCACACCTCACAGGCATATCGCATTTTTCCCGCTTTATAATAATGACAAGCATGAAAAAACAAATATAAAAGAGTAAACATCTCCGCATTGTGCAGAGTATATTGTCTGTGTAATTAGTTCACAATTATTCAGGAATGTGAGCACCTGATAAAGATCGTAAACGGAAGGCTGTGAAAGGATATTGTAGGTATTTCAGGATGCTTGTAAATATTATACATGTTCGCTTTGCTCAAGTCTTAATTTCAGTTTAGTATTTGCTAATTAAAAATTAATCTTAAGCGCAGAATGGGTGGTAATGTAATCAACAAATTGGATTACAGGCGGTAATCAAATAATTATCGTAGCATTACTTTTGAAACATGATTCTTATAATCTTATAGACGGTTTAAAAGTAAAGAAAAAAGATGGCAATCATTTGTTTGGAGGAGGACTGGGTCGTTTTTTCCTCCGTCTTATCTGGAACTTGTGGGATAAAAAAAATTCAGTGTCACTGTCATTAGTGAACTAGTTGACGTCATAGAAGTATGATTGCGATAAGACTTTAAAAATGCGCCTACGCACTAGCTTCTTCTGTTGAACACACACATTTATAAAGAATCCCTATCTGCATCTGAATGAGTAACAATTATATTACGTCTTACAATATTCAAGTTAATTATAGCAATTGTTTCCGTTTCTCTCACTAACTATCTAGACCACACATTGTGAATACGAACATACATACTTAAATTATTTGGAAGGAATGAAGAGTGTAGGTAGTTATGTTATGATATTAACAAAAAAATAATAGCATCTCATCGACACAAATTCCAACAAAGATACATAAAGTTAAATTGAATTAAGGACAGTAGTGTGATTAATGTTTGTAAAGATACAACTAACACGTAGTCATATTTTTTTACATTTGATTTACTGAAGTAAAAATTCGTCATCATCTTTTTAAATGCAATGCAGTTTGGGTTTCATTCAGGTTAGGTAAATAAAACGTATTGATTAGATAACATTGATATCTTATGCATTACACGACATGCAAGCAATTCTGTTTACTCAACTGATTGATTCAATGCATG